>OMNN01002065.1:6797-30258 GCA_900302755.1 Chromis chromis | reverse complement strand
CAGACAACACACTGACAAACATGCATTCGTATATGTCAAAAATAAATAAGTTATTTCCACATTTGGTTGTGACATAAGACGTCTTAATGGGATTTCTTACAAATTTGGGGTTCATTTAAGAATCAAATGCATCATATCAAAGTCTCCCGAGGTGTTTCACTGAGATGTGTGGGGGGTTATATAATATTCCAGTGCACATTTTGACATTTTTGATGAGCCCTCCTTCATATAGGCATTTCAGAGGCGCAGAACTGCAGCACCAAGGACAGCGCCTCTGTGTGCAGCCGCTGGACTGAGCCGCTGCACACAGTCAACAAAAACCCAATGGAATGTTCAACTTTTGATTTTTAAAACATTTTTTATATATTTTTTCAGTTTTGTTAAATTACAGATAATAAAATCACAGAAAAAGATGTTTACATATTAACTGTAAAAAAAACCAAAACATTAAAAAATCTTTATTTTTAATGTTGCCATGTGTTGGTTGGAGGGAGCAGGTTGTTGTGTTTTTTTCTGTTGTGAATGTTGGGGGGGAAATCTTATGACTCAGGAAATCATATATAGGTCTTTTTAATTAAAAGAGGAAAAAACTGTAAATAATGCCCACATCAAAAATGTGTATTTATTCAAATAAAACATAGCATTTTACAGATTTGCCAATTTTATAGACAGAACATGTACATTAAGGATTGAAAAATGTTTGATATTTAGCTGTTATTTAATGGATTTTTACTGTTTTGTTAAATTACAGATAAAAACTTGCTAAATCCCAGAAAAAGACTATTCATTTTTATATTAACTGTATTTTTTTTTAAAGTAAAAGAAAAAAGTAAAGAGGCCAAAACTGTAAATAATGTTCACAACAACAATCTGTATTTTCACATCTGGTAATTCATTTTTTCACATTATTGTAAAACTGGTCAGCCAAACCTGGAAATTAAGTAAGTGTAGTGAACATGTAAGCATCTGAATACTAACAGATGAATTACATATAAATAAATGATAACTTAAGCGCTTACAATGGATCTTACTTCGGCCACACTGACGTAGACATGATGGGTTCAGACCAAAGACAGAAGCTCCATTGAGCTCCTTGGACTAGACACTTAAGCGTTTGTGGCTGAGTCCCATGTATTAAATGGGCCCTATTTAAATTGGCTGATTATTCAAGTTGCTGTATGGATGTCATATTTGCAGAAGACCTATAATAAATCTATGAAAGAACCAAAATGCCTGTTTGTCTATTGCGAAAGACGCATTGGGGTTTCAATGATTCAGATTCATAGAAAATTCTGAGTTATAGGAGTCTGCCAGGATACATACGGTCTTTACAAGTGTATGTAAACTTTTGTTCGCGACTGTAGTTTGGGTTTGCTTTGCTGCCTCAGGAATTTAGCAGCTTGCAGTCATTGATTCAACTATGAATTCTGCATCATATCAAAGAGCGCTTGAAGATAATTTGAGCCCATCTGTCGAGAAGTTAAGTTAAACCTGAAGTGGACCTTTCAGTGGGATTATGAGCAAAAGCACACAGCAAATCAACAAAGGAATGATTCAAGAAGAACTCAAAGCTCAGATTTGGGTCACACTGAAATGTTGTTGGGGAAAGGCACACAAACCCTCAGATGAAGAAAGTTTGCACAGAAGAATAAAACATTTGAACAAGCCAATGCCACAGACCAGTGAACAATTACGCAAGAAGGTGTTTCTGCTAAAGGAGTCAATACATGCTTCTGAGGCTAGGGGTGTACTTACTTTTCCTCAGACGAATACTACATCTGTTGTGGCCCTTTTGGTACCAGTCTGCAAATCTGTGGCCCCTTTTGTTCCACTCTGGCACTCTATCAACACTGAACTCCTCTTGGCAGTTGCTGGAGCCCAAAGCGAAGAGCCATTTGTCATCCAGCAACATCCCCAGGGTACTTAGACTTATGATTGAGTGTGCGGAGAGAGCAGAGCCAGGAGGAATACTTTTAACAGCAGGCATGAAGGTAAACAAGAGGCAGCAATGGTTTTTGCCATTTTAACATTAAGACAACTTTCACACCGATTACTTTGCATGAAAAAGACAATGTAATGCCTTATGCACTGGAGCTCTTTTCTGATTCAAACATTGCAGCAGACTGGACCAATAGAGGGGATCCTTTAAAACTTGCCAGTACAAAAAGCAGACTCTTAATTCCCACAGCATCTCTGCAACATCAGCAAAAAGACGTGAAACATAGCAAACTGGTGACAAGGAATAAAGCGGGAAGAAAAATAGTGTTTTCAGTCTCACACTGGAAAGGAAGGCAACGTTTCTTCAATAGTCTTGCATATTTAAAGGCAGCTACTTTAGTTCATAAATCTAATACTCCGTACCGCAGTCATTAAAACCATCCGCATTTGATCATTTCCTAATTCTGGAGGATGAGGTGCAACTTTTGCTGCCTCAAAAGCAACCAGCATTCATGAAACAGCTCTTTTGTGAAAGCCATTTCTGCTTTTCAGAGTGCTGCATTGTACCGGCGCTGTCACACCGCACAGTGTTTTTCCACTATGTTTTGTTAATGGTTCAGTACAGCTTGGGAACAGTGAAAGTGTGCTGATACAGCAGCCTTATCTATTCGAGTCCAGCCCATTTTCAAAGGCTGCCGGGTGGATTGGTTCTGCTGTTGCTTTGGCTACACGTGTGCTCCGACCTGCATTACTAATTGCGGTTGAAAAACCCAACAACATGTGCTGACTGCATACATTACATTACAAGCACACCTGGGCTCATGCAGAAACTGTGACAGCTGGTACTTTCTGTTTTTGAGCCATGCATGAGGGGTTTGAACTCGTGAAGAAGCGCCGTCAAGCTCGATAATTCACAGAAGATGAAGGCACAGGAAGAACGTGGACAGTGCATTATCGAAATATAGATTAGTCACCAGCAAGAGAGGCCTTAGGAGAAGTCTATATAGTGCCTCAGGGCGCTACCTGCTCTGCTTAATAATGACCAAGATCATAGAGCTGAGGGAAAAAGACAAAAACTGCTGAAATGTGCAAACATTGGTGAAGACTTGTGTGATTAAAGGTCAGTTTTAGCTGTATGACAGAAAAACTACACGTCTTAAATTGCTAATGTCGCATCCAGGTTCTTATTGAGTCTCATGGTGAACATTTCCTTCACTGAAAACAGATGTGATCTACATTCGGTGTACTTCATTGATTAACTGTTCCTTGTGATCCGTTCCAGAGCCTGGAAATAAATGAGCTAATATAATATAGAGGGTTCAGATGGAGTTAATGGTGCAGCAGCATTTGTATCACATTACAACACACTGCAGGAGACAAGGCACAACATACTACATTAACAAGCTATATTATTTCATTTATCAATGAATGGGAAAGCCTAATGTATTCCAAAAATAGAATCCACTTTCAGTAAGAGCTGGAAAAAAAAAAGAGGAATCACTGTTTTCAAACTCAAACATTGGCTAATTTACACAATATTTCATCTATTGACTGCACTGTGAAGATATGAAATGGCTTTAATTAGGAAAAATGACAAAATATCATTGTAAATGATGAATCAATAATCTATTTGGAAGTCAATCAAGTAAAGCTTTTTCAACATATACAGTCAACAATGCATCAACAGCCTCTGCAGACATCAACTTTAGATCAGTGGTTTATGAGCATATGCTCCTGAGCAGCATTTGCATGCAGGTTTTGTCCTCATAATATATACTAATTAGCACACCTTCACAGAGGAGGGAATTAATCAGTGACATCAGCTTGTGTCATTTTCATTTGTAATGAACATCTGCACACAGTTTCATCGCCAGCTGTCACCAGGCATTGACCTTATTACAGTGTCTGGATTGGTAATCCATCAGTAAATGTCTCCCAGAGTGCGAACACATAGTTCAAATCAGGAGAGAAGCAGGTTCCAGCAGTAGACGGTCAAACTTTTCTTATTTCAGCTCAGTTATTCTCCAGGTGCGACTTCCTGGTTCGATGGGGAACCATTTTTCGCTGCATTTCCCTCTTTCTTCAGAGTCTTCAGGCATTTGTCAAGCCTCTTCATGCACAGTGTCACATCTTCTTGAGTGATACCAACAGCCGAGGCAGCATTGAGATAAGGACATGGGTACGACTCCGAGTGAGACATAAACCCGCGAAATGTGTGTCCGCTTACGGTCTGCTCTTTGCCCAGTGGAATTACCCTAAAAACATGAATGAAAACAAGGGTAATGTAGCACAATGATTACAGAATGTATACAAAGGTAATGACTGGGTCTAAAAGGGGAACCAATGCGGACGTGTAGTACCACTGGCGGCCACTAGGTGTTGGCTCCAAAACATCTCTGGCTCCTATAGACTCCCATTCAAAAGCGTGAAATTTTCTCACGAAAGATCAAGTAAATACATGTTTCCCACAAGTCATGATGATGCCTTTAGCTTTATTCACTTCTTCTGATCAGCGTGCTGGTAGTCCTTCTGCAATTAATTCCATCATTAAATAGATATTCGGCCTCAAAGACAGGTAAGCTGGTGGCTTGACTGACATGTCTGTGAGTCTGGGAGTGACTGACCAGCTGTTTGGAAGACGTAAATCTGTATTTTCCTCAATGGCTTCTAATTTTAATGTACTGTATGTGCATTTTCACTATTAATGTGAATTGCAGATACCCCTTGCTAACTAAGCCAGTTGGCTAGCAGTAGCGTTAGCTCACAACTTATTGCTATGCTCTCTCATCCATATACTGACTTTTTTAAACCACCTGAGGGATGAAGTCCAACATTCACTCTCCTTTTAGCTGTTTTGGTCTCCTGTGGAAGTTTGGCTCTTTAGTTGCTAAATCCTCGGCTATGCTCACTAGCTAGTCGCTAACTTTGTCATTCTGTGGTTTCATCACTATAATCATGTTTCCGAGGAGGATAGGAAGTTGAAAAACTGGTACACTTTTAAGCTGTACTTGGTTTTAAAGAGTCGACCTCTGCAATATTGTAAACAATACATGTGCTTGTCAAATCTGGCAAGGTTTCACCACTGTCAGCTGAGTTTAGACTCACTTTAATGTGAAATCAATTACTGGCCAGCAAATAGGAGTATGCGTATGAGTGAGACCATTATGGTAGAGAAATGCACTGTAATAAGATGTAGATCTCTATTAATCTAACTCAGAGAATAGCTCATCGATGATGTGGGGGGAAAAAAAGCCAGCCCACATCCACAACAGTCATGCTTAGTGCTGAGAATACTTCAATTAATAAAAGTGCTATGATTCTGATTAATGTGTGTCATTGAAGCATAAACCTTCAGAGTCAATATCTCTCATCAAGTATGCTACAGAGGTAGGAGGGTAAAAGAGTAAAATGCACGCTCTGACCTTGGAAACTGTTTACTTGGAAGAAAGAAAGGAAGGAAGGAATGAAGGAAGGAAGGAAGGAAGGAAGGGGCTACCTCTTTAATGCTTTTTTAATATAATTGAGCCATAAAATCTGAACAACACAAAACAATCCTGACAGAATGACCCAAATAAATGATTCATCCTGGATATTTAAAATATTTAGATGGTCTCCCAACAGAATAACAAAAAGCAGACCCCCCCCATCTTCAAATCCTGTATTTATGCAGACCCTGTATTTATGGAGTATTTCTTAGGCAGAAGGCAACAATGAAAACCTGACAAATCCTTCCTGCTGCCGGGAATGAAAACACTACAAGTGGGAGCAAGAACATGGCTGTCAAAGGTGCGTCACAGTTTGTGCCAGTTGGCCCAGTGGAGACGGCATCGCTCTGGATTCTAATGGAAACATCCTGTTAAATTAGGAGGTGGCCCTGATAGGAAGGGCCGTCTAATCTTCTAAAGTAGTTTCCGCTCGGCCATATTCACCAGATCCATCTGCCTGATTACTGATTTCCACTAGACATTTTGTTTCGCAAAACACAGCACATCCTCTTATTTCTGAGGATGCACTCAAACCAATTTTTGGCTTCTGTGCTTTTGTTCACTCTCTGTTATTTCCCGTCCCCTCTGTATCTATTTCCAGGCCACTTTATAGCCCTTTTAAAGTTTTCATACCTGGCTCCTGACACTTGTCGGGTGAACAGCATGGAGCCGAGCTGAGTCACCGCCTTGTCGCTCTCGGCCTGGAGACCATCCAGAGACATGGCTGGAGGAGGGAGACCGAACACACAAAACACACAAAGATCTCACTAAATAACCAAGGCTAAAGGAAACGCATAAACACAAGGTCAGAAAGATGACTTCTACCAGTGCAAATAAACAAAAAATACATAACAGTGTGGGGACCTGCTGGTCTGTAATCAGCACATCGAGCTTACCCAGCGAAATGGGGTTATGTGGGGTGTGAAGCAATCTCTCGCCGTGTGCAGAAGCCAGACTCTTCAGCTCCTGAGCCAGAAACGAATAAATCTCCTACAAGCCATGCACACACAGACAGAAGGCATGAAGAGACAGAACAAGAGGGAGCAGGGGCCATACAAAAGAACTATAAATAGTAGCACAATGCTCCTTTTAAACACTGTCTTAATTTAACAGCAGCAGCCTGGGTGGTGTTTTTTTTTTTTTTTTTGTGCTAATTATGCAATTCTACGCAGGTCGGTCCACGTCCAAATCCTTCCCTCCCCCTTTAACTCTCTCCCATATCTGCCTCTATCTATACGTTTCCCTCCAAGCTTCAGCACAAGCAGTATGTTCACCTCCTGTATCTCTGTCTGCATCACACATCCACCTCCGGGATCAATTAGAGGGGCAGGAGAAGAAGAATTCACCCTTTTAACCTGAGATTTCGACATCCACGTGTTTAAAATATGCTGACAAAGTGTTCAGTTTATGGTCTCAAGGCAGTGTGTGTGTGAGAGACTGAATGGAGGCGAAGGGTTTCTGGACACAGATGTTACGAGCCCAGAAGCTGCACAACAACAAATTGCAGTGTTTTTTGTTGCCGGCTACTAGCACCAGCTTCCCCCAGTGAAGCATTGCACATTAAAGGATCTGCTCTCTGCAACAGTGGGTGTGTTTCTCAGCATACTCTGCTGACTCATACTTTCCCAGTTTGAAAGCATCAAGAAGGAAAATATTTTCCCTGTCAAGAGCCAAACACAAACAGCGTTTCAATGATGTCAAGTGTCTCTAAGTGTCCCTTGTTCTCGAACAACAAAGGGCAACTTTACTATCCCAGAGGAGGCGGGGTGCAGTCGGTGGAGAGAGTGCATGGCTACGACGCTGCAGACAATCAGATGGTGTGTGTGATGAGTGAAAAATAAACGGAGTCAGGACACACACATCATCCGTTGGTTCTTTTCAATACATAGACATTTTCTAAACACTGTAAATGAACCTCAAGAGATAGATTGTCTGAATTATTTAAAGCTTGTGACCCCTGGAGAGATGTGAGGAACTCTCTCAGTTTTGCAGACACTATGGAAAATCTGGTTCTGTACATTAATTATGCATATAGTGGACCAAGAGAAATCAATAAACCTTGATGGTGTCAGGTCATGCGAGAGGCTAGAGGAATTTCCTAAATGTATATTTCTGCTTCAGAGGTTTTACACTAATAGCATTTTGGGTCTGTGCGGCATCCCAAGTGTCATTTTTAGATATGTTTTAAAGGGATCTTATTAATACAGAATGCCAGACAACAAGAATCCCTTTTCTTTTGAAATATGTTTTAGTCTTCATGTGGTAAGAGCATCAAGAGAAACAGATTTAGTCTGGGTACAGCACATTTATGGTACAGCAGTTCAGAGGTGTGAGAATGCTGCAGTGCCTACCATTTAAAGAGGGGAATGCTGCATTGTGAGCAACTCTGCTTTAAAGCAGGGAGCCACCAGGGGATGTTTTCTGAAACTTCTGGATCAATTTTATCTTGCTATAGCATACTCCTCCCTCCACAAAGCTCGCTGCTCGCTCAAGTCCTCGTCCTCAGTCAGAATGCAGGTGAAGCAAAGGGCTCAGCGCACACACTCATAACATGTCATCGACTGCAATTCAATACAACTTATGTAA
The DNA here is from genome assembly GCA_900302755.1 of Chromis chromis. Lineage (NCBI taxonomy): Eukaryota > Metazoa > Chordata > Actinopteri > Pomacentridae > Chromis > Chromis chromis. The sequence continues at coordinate 22,249 of OMNN01002065.1, read as the reverse complement.
CAGTCGTTGTTGCCATATTTAGAGGAAAGATGTTGAAACAAGACACATAGGAAACATACCCAGACTCTCCTTGATGCATGGCTGCAGTGTTTTTATGCACATTCATATTCCTATCATGCTAATCAGAGAGCATCCAGCAGACATCACACCCCTACTGTAAGCAGCTATTTTTAGCCTTATAAAAGGTGATGCTCTCACCTTTCTTTCTGACAGGTATTTCTTATAGCCGCTGGCACCCAGAGTGAGAAGGGTAATGAGGACGTCAAGGGAAGGTGAAGCCGACGCTCGCCCTGGACACAGAAGGCCAAGAAAAGATTTTGTTAAGCAGCTAAAAATATAATGTGAATGAGATTAGAGGTATGAAAATACACTCTATATCTTAACTTATCAGTAAAATAATACTCAGTGTTTTATAATCTGTAAAGGTGAAGCCTTTTCTGCATGTCTATAGCAAACCTGGTGTCAGTTTTCTCCGAGTGTGTATGACTCCAGCTCAAAACTGGCCTGACAAAAGAGAAAATTTGAAACTGTATCGGCACAGTAGACAGCTAAGAGGTAGGTATTGAATTTGAATACTTTTTGAGTACAAACAAAAATGTGCCGATAGCACAGAGTATCAAAAACTGTCAAGCATCAAAAGCTGGCAGAGAATGCTTGGTCAGATTCTCAGCTTTTTTTCCCCTCTGTCATTTAGATTATTCTCATTTCTTCTTTGATTTGATTTAAAAGGTCGAAGATAATTTTTTTAAAGTATTAAGCCTTGTGCATCTTATTCAGCTAGATTCTAGTGCTCTACTGTCATGAGTAATTAAAAAAAACAGAAATCACATCACTGATTCACTCTGTGTGATCTGATGTAAAACCTCACAGCAAATCTGCTCCACAAAATGAAACACAGAACTCTACAGAAACTTATTAGACTCCTGTTTGACAAAGTTGGCAAGTGCTGCAACATTGAAAAGTTGTTTTTTGTGTAAAAAACTGTCATCTTTATCCTTTAAAATCATACTTTTCCTCATTCTGGACAGTTGGTGCGTTCTAATATCCATATTACCATAATATACACTAAGCCAGAGAAAGATTTAGTGTGTCCCAATACATACTGTGTTAAATATAGTATGCCAAAGATACCAATCGGATTTTGCAAGCCTGCATGTTTTTCTGCCAATTTATGTCGCATATAAATAGAAATATAAACAGTAAGTTTATACTACAGAGAGCACAAAAACAGCTGCATTATGCAAGTTTAAGGCACAGTATTATGGCGTAGTAGTATGTCCCAGTCATATGCATACTACATGAAGCAGTAGGTATTTTGTCAGGGCATCTGTAGTTTGTACTTAAAGCAAAAAAGAAAAGGTATGTGATTTGGAATGTGGAGTACATTTTTAAAAGTGTGTCACTGTATTCTTAAAACAGATTTCTATTTTACTATCATTAATTTACTTAATTACGTAATGATAAAAAAAGAAAGAGCTCAACACTCACCAGGGTACATCTTGCTTATCTCCTGTATGAAGGACTCATCAAAACCTGCAATTATGGCACCACCTACTGGAACCATGAAGTTCTTGTCCAAGCTCTGTACAAAGGCATCAATTCTTCCCACACGAGCCCCCTGATGAAAGACAAGAAAAGATGTGAGCAACCACCGTCACCAGTGAGAAACACAAAGGTGCTTATAAATGCATTTTTTCCTGCAAGTGCAAGAAAAGCACTTGACGAAGTAAGAGGTGGATTTGGAATGAGAGGCAGCTACCTGTTGTATGAGGTGCATGCATTTGGACGACTGTACTCCGTATGCATTGTTGACTATGTGGGGTATGTTGTGTTTGGCACACACAGCGGCCAGCTCCTCGAGTCTGCAAGACAGTAGAACAAATACACCTTTTAGAAATGCTGCATACTGTATTTCCACACTGAAGTCCAAAGTAAGCAGCTTACATTATCTTTAGTTGGAAAAAAAATGACAGGTAAGTAGTTTAAATTGCCACCAATAATAATTAGGGGTGGGACAAAATATCGATACAGTGATATATCGTCGTCCCTCCTCGTGCGATATGAGTATCGGTACACTGGCGCCAAATATCGATACTTTAATTAATATAATAAGGCGCTCTAAACCCTGCCAGATGCCATTTTCCCAGCGTCACTACTTAATGACTCCACATGGTGGCGTTTATCACATGAATGAGGGAGATTTGAGTGGAAATGAATTGGCCGAAGAAGAGTTTGTCCAGGTATAATGGAGGACAGCAACGCTACCGTAAGAGACGCCCCATCCACGTGTAAGTCCAAAGTGTGGACCCATTTTGGCTTTTGCAAAATTGAGGGAACAAACAAGCTGGATAAAGATTATGCCATATGCAAGAACTGCCTCGTAAAAGCAAAGTACACAGGCAACACCACGAACATTGTATTTTTCAGTTATAGATATCGTGATGCATCGGTATGCGATTGTCTTGCAATATATCAATAATCGCTGTATCGTGTGATTATCGGTATCGTGAGCCATGTATTGCGTATTGTATCGTGAGGTACCCTGTGATTCCCACCCCTAATAATAATCATCATGTGACATCTTGGAAAGCAGAAGGGCACAAATACAAGCTAGTATTACCTGTCAGGGACCCGCGGGGCGAAGCAGGATGTGGTCGAATGAAGACACAGGATGTTCTCGGCTCCAAGCTCCTCGATCTTGCGTTCAACTGCTTCCAAGTCCGTCCGCAACTCATCGCCCTCGAGAACGTTCTCCACCACTACAGGTTCAAAGCCTAATAAAACAGTCAAGTTGTTTCTATGAGGAAGGAACACACTACTGACCAGCACTCACCTGTTGGATGGATGGATTTACTTAAAACGGACAACAGAAAGTGAGAAGATTCAGTCTTTACATTATTATTTCTGTTTAGTAAAGACACTTCACATGGCACTGACAGAGACATACACATCAATGAGGTTTGTTCCCAGTTTGTGAACAGGATGCAAGGCTGACAGGACATCGGATATTATTGTCATATCATCACCTGCTGTGATCATAGATTTGAAACAGGACTTCTGGTCGATGCGAGGCCAAATGATGTAGCGAGCCTTGGGTCTCCGATGACGGAGGGTCAGGAAGCACAGAGTCAAGCTCATTCCTGTTGCCATGGGAACCACAAAGCAGCTCGCCACACTCCGGACGCCTGTTGGCAGAAACGGGGCGTGCTTATACTTCACATGCTGAACATAAAGTTTTGCTATTCCCAGTTTTCAAAAAGGATACCTACACTGCAAACATTCTCTGTACTGTCTTTGCACATTCAACTTTAATACAGTTACAGTTTTATCTAATTGTTTTATCTTCTATTTTATTTTGTATTTAGTACAGTAGCTTTTATGCACATGTGCATAAACATTTTTAAACCTGTGTTTTTCTTACTCACCTCATATCAGCTTAATAGAAGTTACATGCGTTTTGTGATATGCAACTTGCTGCTGCAACACTGCAATTTCCTTCTGGGGATCAATAAAGTCCTCTATTGTCTAAGCTAGCTTATAGCGAAGTTGGTCATATAAATACGCTGTCATCCTCCCGTCAACAATATGTACACAAAACAAGCATGGAGCATGGTGCAGCAAAGAAACCCCCAAGGATTTATCTGTGTGAAAGCATCTGTCTGCTCACTGTTGTGTTTTTATTACACATTTGTAGAGTTGTTTTGTATTTTCAGTCAAACATTCGCATACACAGTACACGGCTTTCCTGACTTTTGCTAAAATGTATAAATACTGTGAATTTTTTTTAACAGTGACATGTGGTGTCACAAGAGTTTGTCCCATCCCTCCTTTTTATACCATTTCCACCCTCATGAACTCAAACACTTGCCATTAAAGCTGTAACGTCAGTTACGTATGTGAGAGTATGTGGGATTGAGTTTTGTCTGTGCTTTCTACAAGTCAGAAGTCAGAATCTTCCAAGAAAAGCCCTGGAAGATTCTTTCTTTCACCCCATGGCTTACTGCAGGGGTGCCCAATCTTGGTCCTCGAGGGCCACTATCCTGCATGTTTTAGATGTTCCCCTCTTCCAACACACCTGATTCAAATGATCAGGATCGTTATCAGGCTTCTGCAGAACTTGATGATGAGCTTAATTTTGATGATGAACATAATTTTGCACAAATACTTCTACTTCTGGGAAGTGTAGTACCTTTTTTGTTTAACTAAGTACTATGTAATAAGACGTACACACCTGTAAGTCTTAGGATGTCCAGCACAACTGAGTTGGTCAGTTTGTTGAGTAGACTGGATCCTGCAGCTTTAGGCTGAATAGCAGCGATGTCACCTGACCGACCGATGCCATGGATCAACCTACACAGAACAGCTGAATGTCACGACAGGAACAGCTACACAACTTCCTAAACTTTGACAAAGCATGCAAATCTGATATTTCACAGGTCAGAAGTACAGATGGCGGGATTTATGTTACAAATATGTTAGGAAGAACCTGATCAACACATCACTACATGAGGTGATTTTAATCAAAATTAGCAGTTATGTCGGTCAATAATTAATTTTAATTTCTATACACGCGTTGTACAACAAAAGTCTTAACATAAGATGCACTTTTATGAAGATCAAAGGGGACTTGAAGTTTGTTGTTGCCACAGAGATTGCTCACTTTACATAATTTGACTTGCAGCAAATATGGAAATTCAGTAATGATAGCACATAAACTATCTCCACAATAACAGAGAAAAACCCATCCAATTAAGAGTTCAAAGTCACACTCAAGAACATATAATTAGGCCCTAAATCTTTAAAAGGTCCTATATTGTGTATCTTTTAAGCACAACAATCACGACTGTCAAACTCCTGGTTTTACTCTTACTCTAGATGGCCTGTAGCTTTCAATGCAGCTAAGCTTCTGTTGTCCACACCCCCTTCAGGAAGAAAACTCTCTGCGTCTGTGATGGGCAGCGTGGAACTAATCAGCTAATCGTACAGCTGTCAACTTCCATGACTGAGTGTGAGTCCAACACTGCTACTGGTTTCTCAGCTGGTGTGCAGCAGCTCAGGAAGTAAACTTCTTCATATTTGATGGGACCTTTAAAAGCCAAATGAATGGGACTCTTGAGAAAATGTGCAGAGTTTTGTTTGTTAAAAAAAACGGGTGTACATAACTGTTGAAACAATACCATCTGGAATGTAATACAACAATAGAAAAGATACAGCCAGATCAGGTAGCTGAGACACCCTAAATCTACAGAACTACGGAGTTCTTGTAAAACTACACCCACAAAGTATCTGAAAAACGGTGCGCAAATGTACCTAGTTGAGCTATTTGAGCCAATGTTTTGGAAAGCAATTCTTTATTATAATACCTTCCTCACAAATCCAGTATTGATCAGGCTCTAATGCTGACGAACCTGTAATGTCGTCTTGCCACGAGGCTGGACGCCACCCGGCCTTCCCTCTCTCCGACACCACAGTTGCCGAGGAAGTTATTGCTGTCCATCACAGCCAGCTCGTTCAGGAAGAGCTCGATAGTGCTCTCGCTCCATCCTTCCTCTGGACACTTACCCTGCAACACAAATGCAGAACATGAATAACGGGATGGGTCTGCAGCGACCTTTCGGGAGGAAACATGAAAGTACACGCTGACCTTACCTGCTCCAGTAAGTGTCTGATGAGCTGCTCATGGCTACGACGTGCCTGAGAACCCTGTCGAATGTAGGACGGAGACACTATCTTCTCACTCAGCGTCAGGTTTTCACTGTTCATCTCTGTCAAACACACAGATTCATGTTGGCATGAAACAAAACACTGTAGCACAGAATGATTGGTGCCATTGTACGGTTTGTCCACAGAAGAGCTCAAACAAGTTCATTGTTTGACTAAAAAATGTCCCACATTGCTTGAAGGAGGCTCAATATTTGGGCAATTTACATATTTTATGATTATTGAAATGAAAAGTGAATACAACCCTTTCAGCAGATACACATCAGAAAATGAGCCTTTCTTCACTGCTGTTTTTTAATTCTTGAACTTCAACAACAGAAATCTGTCAGTACTAAGTAAATCCTCTTTGGCAGATTTCACAGCCTGCAAACTTTTTCTGTTCTTGATTTATGGATTTTCAGCCTCTCCTTTGTCTGGATCATTTCAAGTTTTGAGATATTTTTAGTCCGTCTTGCACACACAGCATGTTGAAGATTTCCCCATAGATTTTCAGAGAGGGCAATTCCAAGAGCTTGAGCTTTTGTTTCATGGCAGATTTTTGGTATCAAGTTTCCCTTTTTTTAATGATTGCAATAATTTTTGTTTAGATTTTATAATTATTTTGTGAATCTTTTATTCTTTCAATTTTTGGAGTGTTTCCAGAGTCAATGGCTGCCACAGAACCAGCAACGATACATCACTGCTTTTTATCTCACGCTGCTTTTTATTCCCCCCCCCCCCACACCACTTGTTTCCAAAAAGATTCTGGCTTATTTACATGTTTTTTGCAAACTTCAGATGATTACTTTTTTTGACGAGGTGGCAGGTAAACTTTCCTTCTGAGGACTCTTCTATGTTTGCTTTGTTGTAGCTCCTTCCTTTTTAAAAAAAAATAATATATTAAATATTGCTTTTGACAATCTGTTCATTTCTACTCTAAAGGGTACAGATATTGAGTTACAGAGAATAAATATCTTGAAATATGGTTCGATGAGAAGATGAATAACTATTGTGTTGCCACTCTGGTGACTAAACTACAAAGAAACAATTGGTTTGTCTGTGAAGGTTCTCAGTCATCCAGGTCATGGTTATCCTCGTAGTTTCAATCGCAGCATCTGGACTTAGTTGAGTTAGCTCGAAGACGTTTCACCTCTCATCCAAGAGGCTTCATCTGTTCTAAACTGACTGGTTGGGAGTTCCAGATTTTATACTCTTCAGGAGCCATTAACACTATTGAAACTCCAGTCTGCTGGGTGAGTGTTGCCCCCTCACCTCATTATGCGAGTTTGAACAGAGGGGGAGACTTGAGACATCACCTCTCACCTGTGTACAATGCAGTGTTACATTCTTTACTCAGGAAGAACAGAACCCATTCTCTCCTGGCCACAAGTGTCCCTCACGAACCCCATTGTGAGAGGGAAGGACCTAACCACTCGCATAATGAGGTGAGGGGCAACACTCACCCAGCAGACTGGAGTTTCAATAGTGTTAATGGCTCATGAAGAGTATAAAATCTGGAACTCGCAACCAGTCAGTTTAGAACTGATGAAGCCTCTTGGATGAGAGGTGAAACGTCTTCGAGCCAACTCAACCAAGTCCAGATGCTACGATTGAAACTACGGGGATAAACAATTGGTTTTTATTTTGCAGGGGAAAAAAAGTTTATTGAGGCAATTTTTGTATCAGTACTCCATTATGGTGGCATTTTATACATGCACGCATCAACAGCAACGTTTATCCCTTCTAGAATATTTATCACTCTTCATTAAGATTTATTACTTTGTGATAATTATAAAATTCATCACTGTCAGCTGTTTGCTGAGGTCGGGTGGCTCTCACTGTCTGGAAAGTGTGATAGACACCGGATTTTAATTACTTATAAGGCCCTTACTGCATGTTTACCCCCTTATATTACTTCCTTGCTGTCTCTGAATGTAGGCCCTGAACGAACACGCTCAGATGATTTCATCAAACTGCAGGTGCCGGGCGTTTTTACTGACCTTTTAATATCAAGTTTCACTTAATGTGCACCTGCAACCTGGAATAACCTGCAGAACCATCTAAAGCTTGACTCATTTTTATCCTCAGGGCAAATTCATGTTACTTGCAGCTGTTCTTGTTTTAGCTGAATCATTTCCTATGAAAATGTATTTCTCTATTGAATTATTTTATTACTTTGCTAACTTTGCTTTTTAATATTTTATTATTATCCAAGTTTCTTATTTGCGTACCTACATGTGTTATTTTCTTGCTCGGCGACATTGTAAACAAAGCCTTCATACCTCAATGTAATCTGAGTTTAAATAAAAGTTGAAAATAAAGGAATGAATAAAGACTGCTGGGATCCTAACAATGTGTGGGATGCTTTGTCTAATTAATCACAAGCTCTTGTTGAGTCACCTCTTTATTTTTTGAGGTGTCAATGTGGCATGACACTCCTGTAAAGACATGGCTTTAATCTCAGTGAAGCATCCACTATAGGCATTATTTAAATGTGTTGACTCACAGCTTTATAAATAAGGTTATTGTTATCCTTTACACATCTCAAGTTGTTTACACCATGGGATGTGCAAAGGATCTAATTCTAATCTAATCTAAATCTGCACATTCTCATGCCAGTAATATGCACATTGCTGCACACTGTCAATATTTCTATTACTTTTGATTACTTTTAATCCCTTAGACTTGCAAAACTTCATTTTGACTTGCATTTTTACATTTTTCCTTCTTTAAAGATTTCCCTACTTGTCAGCATTTACTGTAATGCTGTAAGGCACCGTGTCAAATTTCTTGTATGTTAAAATCTACTTTTCTATCATACGTAAATAGTGTCTGCTACCTTTATTTACTGAAATTTAGCTTAACAGTAAAGCAATACAGACAAGCTGAGGAGGAAATCGACATCAAACACTAGTGTTAAACAGCTTTTCTACCGCAGAAGTCAAACGTTGCTCTAATTAGTTCACTGGAAGTTTGGTTCAAGTTTGATTAACTGTCTTCACCACAGTAGCAGCAGGCTAGGTTAAGCTAAGCTAAGCTAAGCTAAGCTAATGTTTTCACGGTAGGAACAAGGCCGTGCAGCTTTAACAGGGTTTGCTTCGGTAAATAGAAGTGTATCGCTTTACCTCACGGCTTTTATCAAAAGCTCTTCGCGTGTCAAACTGTCTCCAAACAGGCATGAATCAGGCAACTGCAGCAGGAAGCAGCATGGAAGTAAAGGACCAGTGCAGCTAGCGGCTGGTCACATGACATCTGCACTGATCATGTGACCACCTTCGCTGTCACCCGGTTGGACAGACGAGAGCCGAAATGTTGTCGGAAAATGTCGAATCCAAAAGCCAGAAAGACACAAAACACGTAACCTTTAGGACACCTGCTAGCTTTGAGTTTTATTTTTTAAACATGTCTTTTTAATGAAGTGATTTGATTTTTATGTAAATGACTAATATCATTTTAATTAACCCAGTTTTATTTATTATTTATTAACATTTCTCCAGAAATCTATGACAGAAATAAATGCATGTAATTTTAAAGTGTATCTTGTGGTTTCGGAAGAGAACTAATACATTAAAACCAAAACAAAGCAGAATATGTGGTGTGACAGATGGATATAGTGCCTATTACAATTTAAACGTTTTAAGGAATAAGGAACATTTACTGTAACAACTCGCTGATTTCAGGTTTCAAATAGTGTAATGAGCTCTCAAAATTAAAAATACTTGCACCAGAAGAAGTATTTTTAAATCTATCATATACAAATACTCTATCTATATCTATATCTAACAGCAAAATATGTGTCAACATACCACAGCCTGAGGGACAGTAAATAACCTGGACACACAAGCACACACACATTATATTGTATGTATACATATCAGAGCATATATGTTGTATTAATGTTTAAATTACTGTCACTGCTGTGTACTATCCAAATACTTCAAAACACTGTAAAATAACAATGTTTTTTAACAGGTTTCAACTGTAATTTTTTGAAACATTAACTGTTATTGTACAGATTAGTTTACTGTCATTTCGTGTGTATTTGCACACATAAAGACAAAATGCTTTTCAGACTTTTACAGATTTTCCATGTAAGTATTAATTTACATTTAACAGGCAAAAAACAAAATGTAAATAATGTCCGTGTCAAAAATCAGTACTTTTATAAATGGTGATTTGTTCTTTTGCAATATCTGACTGTAAAATGACACCATTTTTACTGTATTTAAATCAACAAAGTGTTATTTCATAGATTTTTCAATTACAGACAATATCTGGTAAAATCACAGGACAAAAGTATTAAATCTTTATCTAACCTTTATTGATCCCCTTGGGGAAATTCCTTTCTGCATTTGACCCATCCTATTCAATGTTAACCTTAACTATACATACTGGGAGCAGTGGGCTGCCGTGGTGCAGCGCCCGGGGAGCAGTCAGGGGTTAAGGGATTTGCTCAAGGGCCCACAGTGGTGGTGACTGGGACAAGCGGTCACTTTCCCACCTCAACCTCTTGCCAGTCCAGGGACTTGAACCGGTGACCCACCGGTTACAAGTTCACTTCACAAACCACTAGACCACCACTGCCCTTAATTAATTAATGTTAATTGTAAAAAAAAAAAAAAAAAAAAAAAAAAGGGCAAAATATTGCATAATATTTACATCAAAAATCAATATTTTCACAAATAATAATTCATTCTTTTACGACTTGTGACCACAAAATTACACTGTCTTTAAAGGAGCTAAAAAATATAATCATTTTACAGATTTTGCCATTATTGTCATTGTTTTTACAGTTTTTGAACAGCGCAGTATTCTACTTTTTTATATGTTTTTTTCTGGCACTGTTGGCAATGTTTCTGTTTTATTTATTTTTAATAATTTGAATTAAACTGAAAAAGTTAGTCACTTTATTAATAAGATGATGTGAAATTTATTAAACACTCATCTAACTTCCCATCTACACAGCTATACACACTATTGATACTGATGCCTTTGGAAATAATGTCAAAAGAGAAACCTTTAATTTCACACCTGTAAATCCAATGTATTAGAATTATTTGCAGTATTAGATGAACAGGTGACCTACAAAGCAAAGGCTGCATTACTTTACATAACTGGGAGCAGCAATGATGCACTTATGGAGTTTGGCTCAGTGACTCACAGGGACCATGGTGCAGAAAACAAGAAGACAAACAAATAAGTACATAAAACGACATTTGTTTTAAAAACTATAGAAATGTATTATATGTATAAATTGCAAATAAATAAAAAAGCACAAATACACAACTTTTATCACTGAAACTAACATTAACACATACTTTTGTTGTTATATACAAATGGATTAATATTACTAATGCATTTCCTTGTGTGCAACATTTTAAAGCTATCAGGATGGAGCAATTATGAATTATTTTCCATTTAAATGCATCTTATTTTATAGTGTATGTGTATGTATATATTTTAGTCCCTCCAGCTTTCAGATAAGTGTCATGTAGTGAAAAATACATTTCTATCTGACATGTAAATAACATAAAATGGATAAACTAAAAGAAAAAGCACCAACAACTATCTTAAGTGCAATGTTTGAGCAAATGCACTTCGTGACTCTCCAACAATGGATCAGGGATATTTTAAACTTGTTCATTTTCATATCTTTGGGTTATTATTCCAATACAAAGCCTGACATTGATAGAAAAGGTTGCTTTGTCAATGTGGAAGAAATTACTGACATAAATACATGCAACATACATTTATAAGACTTCAAAAAGTAGATAAAAAGCTGCACATCAAGAAAACTCCCTTAGATGGAGATTTAATTTCTTTAGAGTACAACTTTGTGAAATGCTAACATCAAGATATTCTGCTGATTATTATGATTAAGATTATTGGCAAACCTAAAGAGAAAAGCCTCACACAGGGAGTGAACAGTGCATTTGTTGGGGTATTTTTAAAATGTAAAAATATATTTATACCATTTTGTTTTGTGATAAATAACCTAACTGTAGCGTGAGGTGTCACACACAGGTTATATTTAATCATTTAACGTTCCAAAAAGCCACACAAAAAAGAAACAACAACAAAAACAACAGCTGTAGCTCGAAAACTGGAAATTATTTTTTGTTTTTTTTGCTGCAAAGGGGAGAGAAAGATGGCAATTTGATGGCATAGCAGGGCTCTCAACTCAACAGCTATGCCAACATCTTGCCTTCCTTCCTGGACCCAGGTTCAAATCCAGCTTGGGCGCTCTCACAGTCCATTAATGAGCTCAGATCCATCCAGAGGTGGAGGTGAAAAGGAAGGATCCACGCTGATCTATGCGTAATTTAGGACCATTCCATGTTAAAATACCTTCAAAAAACAACACAGTGTTCCTGATATTTCGACGTCTGATTTGAGGTTAGTTCCAGAGCGACACGGCCCCATTAAGACCGCGCGTAAAATGTTCCAGGACGCACCGAGAGAGCTCATTTAGTGGATGAAATGGAACAACTGGAGGCCCCGTTCCCTCCGGTCCACACGCCTCTGGCCCCAAAAACCCCTTTACCATCACATCTACCTGTTGCTGTGTGTGGTGCACCTCGTCCTTCTGTGTCCAGTCGTAGATTCAAAGTGTCCCGGCATCAGGCGTCAGCGCGCAAAAGAAGTCGGCTGAGGGTGGAAGAGATAAGTCTGCCTTCCGCCGCCCACTTCTCTCGTGGCAGATCGTGTCAGCGAAAGACTATCACCCTCTTTTTTTTTTTTTTATTATAACGCAGTAGGTGTGTTTGTAGGATTGGCGGTGCACCTTTGGGCGCTGACGACGAATCCCATTGGTCTAATTAAAGAGGAGGACAATCCTGGGAGCGATTCGAAGAAATCCGTCCAAACCTGTCAGGACTGAAGAATCTTCCCCCTCAAAATCCCCATGAAATTCTACAGTAAAGTCACTTTTAACACACACAAAAACTCGCACAGCTGCTGGACATGCATCCATGAGGACAAACAAAAAGTCCCAGTTCAACAGAAATCAGATTTGCTGATGTGAACACAACATGACTGCAGGGTCTGGTTCATTAATGAATCACACAGAATGATTCAAAAGTTGTCTAGACCAGAAAGTGGTGGCTATCCAGGACTGGACAAACACCATGTAGATGCTATGATGCAGATGTTACTGATGGAACATTCCGTCTTTGTTTCTTTTTTGGCTGAAAAGATCATGACTGAATTACAGCTGTTGGACAAAAAGTGAATCATGAAGGAGAAGAATCAGCATCCAGCACTAAACAGAGCATCTAAGTCCCTCCAGAAAGTTACTCTATACTTCTACTTCATCACATTTCAGAGAGGAATACTACATTTTATATTTTAGAACAAGGAAAATACCAAAATGTCCAACTGTGACCCCGAGTTATGTTTCAAATGACTGAGATTTTCACCAAAGAGGCATTGTTTCCCCGGCAATGCAACTGTTTTGGGGCAGTGGTGGCCTAGTGGTTTGTGAAGCGAACTTGTAACCGGTGGGTCGCAGGTTCGAGGCCCCGGACTAGCAAGAGTTTGAGGTGGGAAAGTGAGAGCGACCGCTTGTCCCAGTCATCACCACTGTGGGCCCTTGAGCAAGGCCCTTAACCCCTGACTGCTCCCCGGGCGCTGCACCTCGGCAGCCCACTGCTCCTAGTATGTATAGTTAATGTTAACTTTGAATAGGATGGGTCAATGCAGAGAAGGAATTTCCCCACCTTCAATAAAGGTTAGATTATTTTTCCTCTAAATTCTGAGAAAACTGACTCAGAAAGGCAAAAAACACCTAGTATTTGATATAAAAAGCAAAAAAAAGTCCCCCTTTTCCCCCCTTATTAATCACCTCAGATTAATCATCTGACTCTTCAAAAAGGCTGCGACTCATAGGTTTGGCTGTATTTTACTGCATATGACGCTAAAACTAACACCAACTCTGGGAATATATAATCATATTAAACTCATAGGGATCATTTTTCTGCAGAGCGACAAATTTAGCTTCAGTTCTTTGGCTTTTTAATGCCTTAGATTGTACCATCCAGCTTCATTCTCCTGTCAAAATTGTGTCGCTTTGACCCCGAGGTGTGTTTCAAATGACTAAGATGTTCATTGAAGAGCCATTTTTCCTCTAAATTCTAAGAAAACTGACTCATAAAAGTAAAAAAAAAAAAAAAAAAAACATCTACTATTTGACATAAAAAGTTACTTTTCTTCCTCATTAGTCATCTCAAATTTATCGTATGAGTCTTTGTAGAGGGTGCGACTCATAGGTTTGGCTGTATTTGACTGCATATGAAGCTAAAACCAGCTCTGGTAATATAAGATAATATAATGCTCACTGGGACTATTTTTTCTGCAGATTGACTACTTTTGCTTCAATTGCTTGACTGCAGGACTTTTTAATGCCTCAGATTGCACAATCCAGCTTAGTTTTCCTCCAAAAATATGACCCAAAGTTATGTTTCAAATAAAAGATGCCCATTAAAGAGACATTCTCCTCTAAATTCTCAAAAGGTAAAAAGAAAAGAAAAGAAAAGTCTAGTATTTGACATAAAAAGCAAAAAAACTTTTGTTCTTCATTGATCATCTCAGATTAATCATATGATCTTCGGAGAGGATGCGACTCATATGTTTGGCTGTATTTGACTGCATATGAAGGTAAAACTAACAGCAACTTTGGGAATGTATGATATTAAGCTCAAAGGGATCATTTTTCGGCAGAGCGACAACTTCTGCTTCAGTTCTTTGACTTTTTAATGCCTTAGATTGCACCATCCAGCTTCATTGTTCCTTCTGTGTTCACCTCATCACAAATTGACATCACTGATGCCAATTTTCTGCCTAATTTTCAGTTTTCAGGAGAGGTTAACTCACTCAGACTCACTCATCGGACCGTTTTAGTCAGTTGGACAATCCTTCAGTTGACTTCAGTGTGTTCAGCATCGATGACTCACCCCTGAAGTTGTCGACTTCAGCCACACCTGTCAACTCCCACAGAGCAAATACTTTAAAGGGTGAAAAAGACAATTACGGGACCTGTCAAGGTTATTGTTTCCATTGCGTGCGGCAAAGCATGTGTTTATCGTGGTAACCGCGTTGTAAATAGTAACTGTTGGTCACAGTTGGTTTTCAAATTTATCCAATCAGGTCGACCCAAGAAAGGTGAAGGCTCTTGAATGAAACGGTTAAATGATGTCCTGTATTCACTGTCAGGACAGGAAGAACAGGAAGGACTAAATCTCAGGATTCCACTAAATGGGATTTAAATCTCAGATGAGAAAACACTTGAAGCCACAGATCCTGCTGTCTGACACACATCCGAAATGCTAAATAAACGTTCAAACTTAGCCAGGTGATAGAACAAAGCTCTCATAAATTTCTCATTTTTCAGGGGTTTGTGACGTTCCTGCAGTTTTCCTAAAAAAATGTTTTAAACGTTTATTTTATTTTATACATTTATTATTAATAGTTTGAATCAAGGACTTTTCTTTCATTTTTGTCATTTTTATTGAATAATTATGGCTTGATTATTATAGGGGCAAGCCTGAGGCATATGCTTAAACAGAACAAAAACACACTTCAGCAAGAACATGAGCACAAAACAGCAGAAATAAAATGTGTTGCAACTCCAATTCAAAATGCCACACTGTTAAAAAAAAAAAAAAGTAATTTTAAAAATTACAAAAAGGAGCTGCAGAATTTTAAAGTAAGTCTCAGTTTTTTTTAAAAAAAAAAAAAAAAAAATGAATTATTTG
>OMNN01002064.1:20791-36441 GCA_900302755.1 Chromis chromis | reverse complement strand
GAAACAAAACTTGTGTCTTAAGCTAAGGACTAAAATATGATAAACCATTTTTAATAGTTATTTTACAGTTTTTCCCTATTTTGCTAAATTAAATATAATATCTAGTAAATATAATGTCTAATAATATGTTCATAAATGTACACTTTTTAAAGGGTATTTAATTCTGCAAAAAAAGTTTTTTTATTTTGCAGATATTTGACATTATTTACACAGTCTTTAAGTGTTACAATTTTCCTCTGTACAATATATTCTTTCTCCCTGCTGCTTTGTTTACACCTGCACATTCTGACATCCTGACGTTTCTTCCTCGTGTGTCTCCTAATAGTTCCATTGTCTCCATGGTTCCATTCAATAATACATAATAAACTTTTACAAACATAAATGCTTGCACAAAAAGTAGCATTTGTGGGTGAAATAAACCTTTTTATGAATCACTTGTTTGTCAGAAAGTATTGTTTTGCTGTAATAAACCTTTTAAACTATCATTGCTTTTACAGAAAGTAGTATTTTGTATTTTACAAGCTGCATCAAATGAAAATAATTTGAATTCAGCTAATTTTAGGAATCTTCACCTGAAAACCCTGAAATGAGTAATGAATTACACATTCTTCTTCTTCTTTTTTTATTGCAGGAAATAAGCAATAAATTGCATTACCAAACCAAGAACTTCTGGTTTTGTTATCTACCTAGCTGACCCTAGACAGCTGGGTTGTAACAGGGACGCAGGTGAACGTTCTCTCCCCATCTCCTTAATTTCTTTGTGTTGTGTTTCTTTGTTCTTTTCCGTCCTTTTCTTTGTCTTTTCTTCTTGAGTCTTCTTTTTCTTTTCTTTTTTTTGTTTTGTTTTTCCTCCTGCAGCTCTTCATTCTTCTGCTGCTGTTTTTTATTCTCCTCTTTGAGCTTCCAATTCTCCTTTTGCAGTTTCTTTTGCTCTCTCTGCAGCTTCTTATTCTCCTTCCACAGGCTTTTATTCCTCTGCTCCATCAGGCTGATTCTGTCCAGTGCCTGGTCGTCTTTTTCCTCCTCCTCTCCTTTCAGCATCCCAGAGAGACGATCCTTCTCCTTCTGGAGTTGGAGGATTTCTTCGTCCTTGTGGTCGTGTTGCTCCATCAGGTAGTCCGTGTCCACCTCAGCGTCGCTCCACATCATGGGACACAAAGATTCTCTACCAAAGTGAAGCAGTGGATGTTAGTTCTGCAGCAGTCTGTGGTTGACTGTGGTTCTGTAGAGTCTTTTGCTCACCGTTCTTCGTTTGTCGCAGACGGTTCTTGCCTGTCCATTCTTCACTACGATTGCAGTTGCTCTGTGTCCTGAAGTCCTCAGCCTGTGTTTTCTCTGGTATTTACAAACTGACATCCCAAAGTGATGACTTTTGATGTTGTTGCTCGGCAACAAGATCAAACACACACACAGAATTCCTTTTCCAGTAGGGAGACATAGGATTCTAGAACTCTGCTGTTCTTCATCTCATTAAAAATCAAGGATTTTTTTTCTAGAGTCCTTAGCCTGGACTTTGGCTGCCAGGTACGCTGCACTCTGGCAAAGATTGTAATAATGTATATTTTTGTTATCATCAACAAATCCAATGACAAGACAAAAAAACAACAATTCTGCCTGTGAATACTTTTGTATTCGTGGCACTCAACCATAAGAGTGTTGGCTCCCATTGATGTAGATCATTAAGACAAATGGGTCACAAATATATAGTTAAAGACCCTGGGCGCTGTATTTTTCTTTTTCAGCAAATATTAGTCAGACATGAGTACATTTGTTGGGTCTGTTTTTAGTTGCAGATTAATATACATTTGGTTCTCTGTCTCTGGGCTACTGATCAGAAGGTCAGAGGGTCTAACCTCAGTGCGGCCATTGTTGGGCCCTTGAGCAAGGCCCTTAACCCTTCCTGCTCCAGGGGCACCGTACTATGGCTGACCCTGCGCTCTGACCCCAACTGAGATATGTGAAAACAACATTTCACAATACTGTAAAAATATAGGCCTATTTGTGACAAATAAAGGTTTCTTTCTTTTTTTTTCTTTACTGAATATGCATCACTTTGGTCCAGACTAAAGAATCTCAACGGCAAATTAATTTGATGCAATCATCAGTAACCTGTTCAGTAATGTGGTTGTATGAGCAGATACCTTCAAAACTAATGACATTCTCATTAGACTAACTGTAATTTGTGTTTAGCGCTGACTAAATATTAGCATTTATATAGCACGTCAGCATGCTAAAGTAGCTAAGTCACTAATGCTAGCAGAACTGTATACTTTCAATCTGACTGGACAACAATATATGTGTATGAAACCAAGAAAGAAGTAAAACTAATAAAATGTTAATATTATAGATGAAGCTACCCAGCAATATATACAGTAATTAAAATGAGTCCTACTATTACTTGCTGCACATTAAAGTTGAACACATAAGTACAATGGTACTGTCTGCAGGAGGCCCTTCTTGGTCTTCTTGGAGGATGGTGGTTTTGCCTCCTCCCTGATGAACTGAACAGATGGTGTTGGTCTTAAATTACTGTCTTAAATTTCTGCATTAAAGAAAATTCGTGATGAATTTCCCTCATGCGTTAATCATTAATGAGTTATTGCCTAATTCTACACATGATATGCCACGATGAAGATACAGAAAAAAAGAAATACATGGGAAAAGTAGCATGTTGAATTTACCTCGCAGCGGAACGTTACAGTGTGTGTTTTCCACCCGGACCGCAGAAGCAAGAACACCAACGTACAAAATGTAAACAGTCGCGGGAAACTCGAGCTGAAACAAGTTTATCAGACGCCGTAGTTGATGAAAAGTGTGTAGTATCGAAGAATGAGACATGGCTGACATTTTAACACTCGTGTTTAGGACTTTTGTCTCTCAAACTGGTCTGAAGAAGCAGCTGCCGGTCCGTCCTCCGCCTCCAGCCGCCGGCAGCAGCCTCCTGCTCGGAGACCCGAACCTGAGCCGCTCCGTGCTGCTGCTGGCGGCCGTTACAGCGGCATCGGAGCTGGGCATGAGAGTGATGTTCTTCACCCAGACACAGATCCAGAGCCTCCCGGTGTCCCTGCAGAGATGTTTTCCCAACCTGAGTCCGGAGAGCCTCAAGGTAGAGGTTTCGTTATAAATAGTTTTTATGTTGTAATGAAAATCAGTGGTACATGAATAATTTACTGGTACTTTATACACTATTCATACACATTTACAACTGCAAACATGATTTATTATTCAAAAACTAATTGGCTTATTACCATTTAGTATGAAAAATCATAATAAGCATAATAAATTAATTCATTATTTCATTATTTACATGTAACTGCAGAGTTGATGGTTTATTCCCCTTCATGATTGATTATTAAGATTATTAACATGCAAAACTATCATTAAGACCTAACACAAAAAGGGTTTACAAAGTGCTTTGACTGACAAAGCAAAAGCAGGATACTTATTTATTGTATTCCAGTGAAGTGATGAGCAGCTACTTTGACTCAGCTTTTTTTCTATCATTTTCTTTCTTCGAAAAGAAAATCAAGTTCTCCTATCCCCGGACACTGGAGGAGCTCCTCCAGCAGGTGGCCAGCCTTCATGAGTCCACCAACACATTCCCTACACCTCCCTCTCTCATCATCGTTGACAGATTGGAGGGCTTCTTGTGCGGTGCTGGAGGCAGCAGCCACAGTGGATCTCACCCAGCACAGCTGTCCTGCGCTGCACACCTGTCGGCTCTGCTGTTCGACACTGCTGCCTTTCTTACACAAGTCCTGGAGCAGCGGGGGTCAAACTCAGGCCCCTGTCGCATCATCGCCTCTTTTCTGTCAGAAGTGGAAGCTGGGCAAGCCAGCAAGGATCCCTCAGGGACAGATCCCATCCTGGACGTCCTCGACCGCTATTTCCAGGTACGCTGCACTCTGGACCAAGACAGAGGCTACGAAGCTGCGGCAGCTGGAGTACAGGAGGTTTGGCACATTTACCTTTCTGGGAGAGGAATGGCAGAGGCCTCTTTCACCAAAGACTGTGAGGACAAGCCAGGTATAGCCCAGGAGTGGCAGCTCTTCATTTTTCCAGATGGTTTAATGGAGTTTAAGTTGGTTTAAGTTGGTCTGCATCAAAGACTTTAACAGAAGGTGATGCAGAAAAGAAGCCGTGACTCCTCCGTTGCAAAACTGTTTGATAAAAGCAAACTTTTACCAAATCTTGTTGCCTTATCACTGGTACAGAAGACTGGAATCTGCTGTTTACCCTCTCACATGTGAGTTAACAGTAGTTGTAGCTGTACAACATTTAATTAGTTTTAAATGACATAAAGGTTTGTCAAACATGAAAAATAATTACATAGACACTGAGAAATGTGGTTGTCTTTAACTGAACAGTGGTTTCCAACATTTTTGGCTCAGGACCCCTTAACATTAGGCAAAGTCTCTTTGTTGTCACCCTCTAAAGGAAAAACATAGCATAATTACACTGTGTATTAAAATAAACAGATTTTGTATATTGTATTTGTGTTTTTATTCCCTTAATCGACATATGTAAAACATTAGAGTTCAGTGGCTGATATTACAGTTAAAGTACTTTACAAATCTTCTGAAAACATTATCAAGAGACAATATACTTATGAATTTTGATGAAAGACATGAAAAGACATATTACTCAATTTTTAAGTTTATAAGCTGAGTTTATCCTAAGATCAGACATCTTAAAATATATATTGCTTGGTAAGAATAAAGCTATTGTGAAAAAGAAAACTACAAGACAACCAGTTGGTTGTGGGTTTCGGGTGATAAACCTTTGCTTCCCTGTTGCATCACACTATATTACAACTTTCTTATCAAAAACAGAAATCAACAATCTTTACAAATGTACTTACATACTTTAAGAGTAGCTACAATTTCAGTTACAAGATATTTTCCTCAGCCACAAAAGCAAACAAGCTTAAAAAAGTATTGAAATTCTTCAGTTTTATTTCATGAATTTAAATGTGTTGAATAGAAATGCCGTGCATGCTGCGCTCTGTAGATGGCAGTAGTGACTAAAAAACAAGTCACCCGAGAATGAATATTGGCTTTAAACCTTTCTGCAGTGCCTACAGTAGTAGTCATTTGATTTATCCCAGAATTCTGTGTTTGGGAAATTACAACAGCTTACTGGTCTGCGATTACACATTAAAAACACATAATATATACAAATACAGTGAGTTTCAGATTTGGATATGACACTGATGTAGTGGCTATGGAGGTGAAGTATAATCTGAGGGTATTTTAAATGACAAATAATGTATATTTTTGTATCAACAAATCCATATAGAACAAAACACAAGACCCTGGGCACTGTAGTTTTTAGCAAATATTAATCACACATGAGTCAATAGTATATTTGTTGGGATCTAGTTTTAGTTGCGGATTAATACACATTTGGTGCTCTAGTGAATATGCATCACTTTGGTCCAGACTAAATAATCTCAACGGCAAATTAACTTTTAATTTAGCAATCATCAGGTCAAAATTGTAACTTGTTCAAAACTAATGACCTTCTCATTAGATCAGCTGTAATTTGTGTTTAGCGCTAATAACTAAATGTTAGCATATATATAGCATGTTAGCATGCTAAAGTAGCTAAATCACTACTGCTAGCAGAGCTGTATACTTTCAGTCTTGCTGGACAACAATAGATGTGTATGAAACCAAGAAAGAAGCTACCATTTGTCAGTTTTTAGTGGTGGAATGTAACTCTACATTTACTCAAGAGCTGCACTTAAGTACAATTTTGAGGTACTTCTATTTTACTTGACTCTTTCCATTTTCTGCTACTTTCTCCTTCTCCACCGCAATTTTGAAGCAAATATTGTACTTTTTACTTTACAACAATTATTTGACAACTTTCACTATTTTACACTACTTTACTAAAATAAAAATCAACTAACAAAATGTTAATAATATTATAGACGAAGCTACCCAGTCCCACTATTACTTGCTGGACATTAAAGATGAACACATTAGAAGTATATTTTCATCTTTTTAAAGTGTATTTTTAATCCTAATACTTTTGTAATAATGTAAGGTTTTGAAAGCAGGACTTTTACACTGGTATTGTTATTTTTCCAAAACATCTAAGTATTCCTCCACCACAGCAGGCTTTGGATACACTGGTGCTTATTGTAAAAAGATCAAATCATTGTGAGTTTTGGTATTTGAATGGGATTTGTTGACAATAACAAAATTCAAGAATATCACCAACCACATACCAGAGGAACAAGGAAAGAACATTTGGCTATTTCGTTAACGGTCTTTCATTTCAGGGTGTCTACTGTATATTTTAACCTCATAGCCATTCTGTCATTTAGCTTAAAACACATTTTGCTCAAAAATGAATACATCACTATAGAAACACAACTTGAATTGTAAATTCCTGATCTGGTTTGCAAGGTATGATATTAATGCATCGGCATGCAGACCTTTGTCCTGAAAATCAGTATTTGGTGTGAATCACAGCTGCCATTTCTGTATCATGGCAGTGTCCTGTACAGATCAGATATATCCAGTGGATCCTTTAGCTGCCACTTTGGTACCAGTCATCTCCTTGGTTCCTTTCTTAACAGTTGATGAAGGCCTGTGTGGCCTTGGGTGAATATCCAGATAGCCTTCACCAAGCCTGCTTGAAGTGTCAGTCCGTGTGCAGCCTGTCCAGCTTAGCTCCATCTCAACCCTCGTTGTGGACAGGGTACTGCCTCGGCAGGAAAGGTCTTCTGTGAGCTGGGAGCTCATTCTTGTACTCGTGGGCGTAGATAACCACCTTCCCTATGTCGTCGACTCTGCTCATGGGGCTGTAATCCATGGAGACCCCAGAGTCTGCAACCGCCATGTAGGTGTACATGGGACCTTTTGCCGTCCAGGCCTGGTTTGGGTACTCAAAGCTGGACTGTGACGAAAGGCGACCTGACCCGGAGCTTTGTTGGACGGATCCCAGGTCAGAGTGAGACTCACACAACACCGTCTTTCTGGAGGCAAACAGCACCTCAAGGGGTAAGGCTTCCTCAAAGGTGTCATCCAGGTGGCCATTTTCACCCTGATTGTTGGTGCTGAGGGTGACGTAGGCATCCTGAGACTCCAGCAGAGACAATTGGGAGCAGGGGACCTGGTGCTGGTGGAGCGCCCGTAAGCGGTCCATCAGCCAGTGGTCATGTGGTGTGGGTCTCCACCCATCTGCCAGAGCTGAATCACCCCTTTCCAACGGCTCTCTCTCATCCAGCCCGTTCTTCACGTCCTCCTTTCTGACAGCGCTCAAGGCTCTAGAGGCCTTGGGCGGCAGAGGGGGGCAGGGCAGTGACGTACAATGGCTGAGTTCTGAGAGGACTTCCAGAGGAGAGGGGCATTCTTCTGAGTAGATGAGAGCTGGAGTCAACCACAAGCCTCCATCGGTCTGCCCTAACCACTCCTGTACATAAACATGAGGAAAGATTATGAAAGTTTTGTCATTAGCAAGGTTGTGTTAGCATTTAGCTCAAAGCTGCCATGTGCTAGAGTAACGTCTCACAGAGGAGGTACCATCATGTTCTTACCTGAAAGTCCCCACCATAAACAGTAAAAAGCCCTTGGAATTTGCTGTCAGGAGTTGGAATAGTTGGCCAAATCTTCTTAATGAGGAACCTGAAATGGGAACAGATGCTGGAAATATCATTCTGAGTTTGCTTCTATTAGTACAATATTGTTTTGTGGCTAGAAAATAAGCCATGTGTTTGGTGTTCCTGGTTGACTGACCTTTGATGGGACAGGAGCATAGTAAGGCACAGAAGAATGAGGATGAAAGAGATGATGAGAGTCAGGGACATGATGAGCAGGTCAAGTTCTGGAGGAGGCACAGTTAAGTATTAAATCTTAGAACGCAGTATTACAAGAGATGCTGCTGGGAATATATGGCACACTTTGTACTGTACCTGCAGGGAGAGTCTCCATGAACACCGGGTCACTCCAAGCACTCCAGTACCCATTGTAGCTCATCCCATCCAGCTTCACCCGGACCTGCACCTTGTACTTTGTACCCGACTGCAGGCCTCTCAGGATCAACTCTGAGCTTGCGCGTGCCACCTCCACCTACAGAATAGTCCTTAACTCATCAATGCAAGTTCATATGTTCCAGACCAACTCCTACTCAACCTTTATTGGTACTTAAATAATGTCATACCTGCCCAACGTGGCGGTCCGCAGGGGCGTAGATGACCTCATACATCATGCTGTCCTCCATGTACTTCAGAGGAGGAGGCACCCAGCTGACATTCAGCTGGCCCTGCTGACCAGTGGTGTTCACCGTCACGTTACCAGGAGGGTCCAGAAAAACTGCCGTGACGGACATGAGGGTGAAGGTTGGGGAGGATTTTGGAAGGAAGACTGTTCCCCACAAAGTCTTTCAAACCCTGAAAACCTGCTCCTACAACTGTGGATACCCTGATGTCACATGCATGCTTGGTACAATTGACTACAAAATTATTCCGGCCTTATACAATTGAATTTGTTGCATGTTTGGGGCATGCAACAATTATATTTATATAGTAAACTGTTTTTTCGCCTCTTTCATACCTAGCAGATACATATTAGGCCTCTAACTAGCAATTATTCCCATTGTCAATGCATTACTTATGATGGACGCCCTCAAATATCTCAAACCTCAAATATCTTGTTTTGTCAACAACCTAAAGATATTCAGTTGAGGAGGGGGGAGGAGCCGTAACAACTGTCATAGAGGAGGAAAGAAGCCTGAAAATATTCACATTAAAAAAGCTGGAATCAGAGAGTTTAGCCTTTTTTCTTAGATACCTAATTAAACTGATTAATTTATTATTGACATAGTTGCTAACTAATTTAATAATCTTTGCAGCTCTAATACGTAGCACCTTTAGCATTCATTTGGAATCGTGTCTACTTGATGAATGTAAATTGTGTATTCAAGCTCCTTTTAGCTCTGTTTTGCTTTCCACAAACTCCTGAGAACCATCTGTGTGCTGGTAACAGTTAGACTGATAGCATAACTTTGTTTTTTAGAGCCTTTCATTAAAACCAGCTTGACTGAACCGAAACATCAAACTTATAGATGGTAAAAACCAAAACAGACGCTATAATGAGGGGAACTGATGTGGATAACTTCAACCACAGTCATCTAATTATTTCTAATACAATACTGTGCACATTAACATAAACAAAAATTCGAAATCTACATGTAGTGAATATAAATGTAATCCAGGACATAAAATACATTGAACGTAGTATCACTTACAGACAAGCTCGACGAAAAGGCTGCGATTGTGGATCAGCATTCCCTCCCGATGAACTTGGATATCCATCTGGACGAACATCTGAGTTCGGTTCAGATGACAGACGAACAGCCTTTTCCCGCCTGCTGCAGGGACGATCCTCAGCGGACACCTACTGCTGTTTTCATTCCTGCTCAGGACAGAGGACAGAAACACTGAGTGTGCAGGGAGTTGTTGTGTTGTTGTTCTGGCATTGCACTAATGCTGGTTGGTGCTATTTCTATTGCATATACACTCTATTGTGTCTATTTTTCAATATTAGGCTCCTAAAACTTTCTGCAAAAAAAATGTTTTCAAGCCTTAAAGTATTTCTTTAATCACCCTGGTACTAACCCTGAACTATTTGTTTGTAGTCTACTGGTTGCAATGGGAAAAAGCAAGAAAATTAACAATTTTGATTGTATTTAACACTGGATCCTCTGTCTAATGATGAATGTGACTCACTGGTAGTTGTAGGTGAAGGAGTACTGATCCACAGAGCCAGCTCTCTCCTCATCTTCCTCCCAGAAACACGTGAAGTCCTTCCTGCCTTCAGCAAAGCACTTAGGGTTTTCTGGCTCCTCTTTCAGCAGTTTGGAGGCTGAGCAGGTGAAATTTGCATATGGCATCAGTGAAGTGAGCACCATGTGGACAAGCACTTCATAACCAGTCTAAAACATTGAGCCAAACTGAAAAATAGAGACATTTTGCAACACCAATGTTATGAAAATTTGATTCCAAAGGGCCCAGTAAGGACCATCCTACCTTTCTTTTCGAAATCTCGTGCGCCTTGGACCACGGAGGCAGTTCGCGCGGCGCAGAATATCACAAGAAGTGCCAACAGTCGACTCAGGTGATCAAATGTCATCCTTTTGTCTTCTCTGTAAACAGACAGACTCGGGGCCTCTGATGTCCACCTGCATCACTGGAGAACAACCTGCTACTAACGTGTCTGCCGCAGCTCTCTTTCTAAGCTTGTTTTTGGTTTTAGCCCAACGTGGGTACGCGCCTGCTTGGGAGCGATAAGGTGTGTGTGAGGTCGAGCTGTTTACTTTGTCCCCAAGTGAGAGAAGAAGAGGTGGGGCAACAACGTCCGACAGAAGTTTTTACTCACTTGGTGACGGGTGGGGCATCACGAGGTCATTGATATTTACGGCTTGTTTACGGTGGCGCAAAAAAAGTGAGCCATTTGGACGTGCGTAAAAGCGCACACGTGATGAGACTGGCACAGATAGATAGATAGATAGATAGATAGATAGATAGATAGATAGATAGATAGATAGATAGATAGATAGATAGATAGATAGATAGATAGATAGATAGATAGATAGATAGATTTGAGGAGGTGGAGTTCAGCCACTGACTGGGACCTTGTAATCCCTTCATGTCCTCATGAAACGGAAAGCAGCAGACCTAAACGGTTTCTTATCTACTGACAGCAGCCGCATGTTTTCTTCGTTTGCCCAGCATTATCAGAGGTGCAGACAACCCTCTTTCTTCACCCATGATAAGTATCCTCAGGGGGCTTAGCGGCCCATCCCCAGCAGTTTAAATGCAATTCAGCGCGTTTTTACATCACTTACAAAGAGGACAAGAGAGATTCCAGCTAAGTTGGTTGAGTACTTATGTTTTTAAACAAGCTGCATGATGACACCTTTGAATCAGCTTTCATATATTCGAATCCAGTCCCTTTGAGCCAGTTTAGTTCAAGTTTAGAATTATCTGGTGAAGCAGAGGCTCTGCACAAGGAAGGTAGTTGTATCTGGTGACAGGAAAAAGAGGATGAGGAAACCTGTATTGTTGTGGAGGACAATGGCAGAGTGTGGTTTCTCTGCTTCTTCAGATAAAAGGTGAAAAAAAGTCCCTGGCCTGGTGTTTGGGGTTAGGTGGTAGGATGCCTGGTCATAAATTACACTTTGGATGTAGCCCTGACCACAAAGACCGACCTGCCATGAATGCATGATTCATAAAATGAACTGAAGGGGTGCTCTACCGTTTGTAATTAATATATTCTTTATTTTCACATACACATTTCAACAAATTCCATTTATCCTTGTTTTTAAGATGCACTTTTTTTAAAACAATGCTTTCATCCAACACATTCAAAATCTAAAATAAAGAGAGCAAATGATCTGATCCACTGTCTTTTAGAAAGTTCAGGAATACAACACATGAAAACAAAGAGAGCATAAATAAACAGTATACAACAGAAGTGAGTACATGCCTGTGCAATATCACTTACATATCAAATGATTCAAAGTTGTATCACCTTACAATAACTGCATTCATTCTAAAAAGAACAGTAGGGTACTCTAATGTAAAATTAAAAAGTAACTTTACATTTGCTATATTAAAAATACAGGCATCTAGGTGCAGCAAAAGTTAGTACACCTTTCATTCCTGAAATTAGAATCTTTAATTATTTCAATACTTTGTATGTCCATCTTTATTTTTGATGACAGACTCAATCCCCATCTGCATGAAGGATACCAAATTTCTAGGGAGATCTTTTTTTTTTCCAGGTGCTCCTTGCTGAATGGGTTGTGTTGCTATATATTTGTCTTTGAAATACCCCAAAGGTGTTCTGTTGGATCCAAGTCAGGCCTTTCCTCTTTAGAAACTCTTGTGATTTTGGCAGTGTGCTTTGGATTGTTGTCATGCTGGAATATTCCTCTTCTGTGAAGCTTCTGCAGACTGGTTCTTCACTGTTAGGACTATGCATTCATTGTGATAGTCCTACTACCTAAACATGCTGGACCCCAACATGTTTGTACAGCCAAACAAATTGATCTTGGCTTCATCTAACCAAAGAATGTGCTCCTAATATTTATCAGGCTTTTTTCCTGTTCACAGGTTTGTCTGGAACACATTTCAAAGACGTTGATGTTCCAATGTCCTTCACACTGTCCGTCACAGAAACTCTAATTTCCATTAATAACCCCTTTGCCAAGTCTGAAGCACCTACCAATCTGTTTTTCAGAGCTTATAGAGTTTTGCAGGTAGTGCAATGCCCGTGGCAGACGTGCAGATAAACACAGCACATAGGTCCAAAAGTGAAAACGTTCTGGTGTTCAGAGGTCATTTTCATGCATTGAACTATGTTCATGCAATTGGGCTCCTTGGAAATCACAGGTGTACTCAGTTTTGTTTCAGCAATCAGAAGTTTTCAAACTTGTGTGCCAGCGATCACAGGTGTATTCACTTTTATTGCACCATGTTTCTACTTTGGGGCCTGTGTTTTAAATAAAGTCTTTCTAAAGTATTTGTTTTTAATTGTCCACCAGAGGAAATAGTCTCAAAGTATTGAGAGGTGATACAATTTAGAATCATTTAAGTGATATTCCACAAGGGTATACCCACTTCTGTTGTATACTGTAAGAAAGAAGAAACACATCCAAGACTAACAGCTCTGGATGCTACAAATGTGTTTGTACAAGTGTATCAGGAGTTTTTCAATATGGCAGATACTGGACCAACTGGTTAAAAAGTCATTATCAATGGACAGTTCCGCACGACAGTGACATTGAAGCACATTTACTATGTATTCAAGCAGCAGCCACCATTGTAAGCTAATTTAGTGAAACAATCACATATGTTTTATGCTCCCAGAAGCCTCAGCATTCGATTTTAATACACTGTAAAACTGCACAGATGATGTAATACAAATAGTGTTATGAGACTTTGCACACAACCTCCTTACATTAGACCCCTGCATTAAAGCTCAGTGTGGTGTAGATGAGATAACATCAGCCATCTGATATCTGTAAAACTATATCACTATTCAGCAGCACACACTGACAGGAGAGATAACTGACCACAGGCTTGTAAGAAAGCAGGGAGTGGGCTGACCACTAGATGTGGCCCAACCTCTTTTAGTAAAAGGCTTTGGCATGCAAACATGAGGTTGCTATCGTTGTACAGAGGCTATGGTTGACACTAACTGACAGTCAGTAGTCACCACGTGGACAGTGATGGTCAAATGGCACTGCAAGTAACAATTAACAGAAAAAAGAAAAAAACACATAATTTAGCAAGTTTTGTTTTCATTCCTGATTTGTGGAACAAACCAAAGACACTTCAAATTTCAATTTCTCCCATCAGGAGAACACGGTTTTCAGAAGGGGGTAGGTTGACTGTTCAATACTGAAATGTCAAAACAACAAAAGCTATTCAATGTACAATTAACTGGTGACAAACATGTGGAATGAATATAAAACCTATCTGTATTTATTTCAGTGAAAAAATGACAGTTATTACAGAAATGGGGAATGAATGACGCTGCGCACCAGCTCGTTGTTCTTCCTGATATTTTCAACATTACAGTTGAGGCCTGGACTGATTCTTCTCAGGGATCAGCATTCTTCCCTTTCTGAGTATGCACACACACACACCGTGCTGCACTTCTACAAAACAGCCATTATGTCAGTAACACACAAAAAAGATAATTTACCACTTTGTGAAATACTCAGTTTTAGTAGGTTTGCCATGCCAACTGTTCTGCATGCTGCAGCCAGGGGAGCAGTTTGTGTGTGTGTTTATGGGTGTGTGTTTATCATGGTGAAAACATGTCTGTGAGGGAGAAGGCATTAAAGAAAGAGTAGCACAAAAGAGTAAGTGAGGACATGAAGCAGGTCACGTGACAAACGACTTCCTCACGTGGGATGTGACACATGTATGAGGCCATAGCTCAATATTTATCCTTACCATGAACCCCCAGCAGAAAAGAAAGCAAAAGGCAGAGCTAGACTGGACTTGAAAGAATAGTTTGACATTTTGGGAAATATGCTGGTTAGTTTTTTTTCACACATAGAAGCCATTTTTAAGGGCAGAGGGGATTATTGTCATGAAAGAAACTACCCAAATATGTAACTTTGATACAAAGAGATGAGTGTGTAGGGATTAAATCAATGGGTTGTTTCTTCAATAATATGAAAAAACAAAGTCATTATGCTAAGCTAAGCTAAACAGCTGCAAGCAGTAGCTTCATACATGAACACAAACCTGAACCCTTGACCCCTACAATGAGTGGATTCAGTGCCTCTGGTATGCTGCGGGGGGTATTAGCTGGCATGGTTTGAGTCCTCTTGCCCTCTTAGAGAGAAGGGTCACTGCAAATCAATACGAAGTTGTTCTGAGTGATCACTTTTATCCTATAATGAACTATTTCTATCCTGATTTGCGATTCTGGAAGGATGTGTTCGAATGCACTTCACACCACCATCATCAAAACACCAAATCAGAGAGTATCTTTTTGAAAGAATGCTGTTCATCCCTCCAGTAGAGTTCCAGAGACTTTTAAAATCAATGCCAAGAAGCACTGAAGCTGTTTTGGTAGCATGTGATAGCTCAAAACCTTATGAAGACACTTTATACTGGTTTTTGTCACCCATCTCTATAAACAGTACACATAAGAGGTCTTTCCCCAAACTGTTAAACTTGTCCTTTAGGACTGGTAAAGCTCAATATGACATACATAA
The DNA here is from genome assembly GCA_900302755.1 of Chromis chromis. Lineage (NCBI taxonomy): Eukaryota > Metazoa > Chordata > Actinopteri > Pomacentridae > Chromis > Chromis chromis. The sequence goes on along the minus strand of OMNN01002064.1, from coordinate 21,690 downwards.
TTTTATGTAAGCTGTAAAAAAAAAAAAATTCTGCTTCTCTCCATCAGTCAGTCCCAAGAATGAAGCGCTCTTGATGTGACTGGACAAGCGTACCACTCTCCGAAATGACATTTTGGCAGCTGCTAAAATCCATCAGAAATCATTCTGAATATGTCAGAGGCAAAGAATACGTGCTACAGTTACAGTAACATGACACATTTTGTTTCTACAACTCAACAGTTTAAATAGCTGTTCATCAATCAAATCTTGTCTGTGTTTCAAGAGCAGAGCTCACATCATGAAGCCCAGTTTTGCAAGGCTATAACTGCTGTCATCATTGTAAAATTGTACTAAATGCACTGCATGAATCTCAAACAATGAATAACAAAGAAGCAGCCATTTAATTGTGACCTCAATATATGTGGCATCACTGGCTTGTTGCCATCTGTAAAAATATTTACCTACTGAACAAATGTTTCATATCCTGTACATTTCAAATGCAGATGGGGCAGCAGTGGTCAAGTTAACTGATGTGTGGACAGAGTACTGGGCAGTTTTTAGTGGACTATCAGCTCACAACAGAACAGATGGGTCAAGACCACAGAGACAGAAAGAGAAAGAAAGAGCCTCTTTCAGGGAAAAGATAGGCCTGGGGAGGAGAGGGGTCTGACAGTGCTGATGAAGATTATCTCAGCTAACTGTCCTGTGAGTTGCTGTGGACAAAGCAGAGCCCAGCGTGGCTCAGGTGAAGAGAGAGGAAGCGGCACTTTCCACAGTTGAGGCACAGAGAAGAAGTTGTTCTTAAAATGTGAATATTAGTGTGTGTGTGTGTGTGTGTGTGTGTGTGTGTGTGTGTATGTGTGTGTACACCACTTTATCAGGGTCCTCTGTTCATTAGCCCAGTGTAATTGTGTTAGCAG
>OMNN01002064.1:6363-20771 GCA_900302755.1 Chromis chromis | reverse complement strand
GTTGCTGTGGACAAAGCAGAGCCCAGCGTGGCTCAGGTGAAGAGAGAGGAAGCGGCACTTTCCACAGTTGAGGCACAGAGAAGAAGTTGTTCTTAAAATGTGAATATTAGTGTGTGTGTGTGTGTGTGTGTGTGTGTGTGTGTGTGTGTGTGTGTGTGTGTGTGTGTGTGTGTGTGTGCGTGTTGAGAGACTTGGTAAAAAGGCAGATGGTTTAGCAAGCACAGCCCCCGTGGCTCTCTGAAGACGAGTCTTTAAGGCTCTGGTTCCTGTGGTTGGTAACGAGGTTGACGTCTCCTTCCATGCTCTCGTTCATCTTCTCACAGATGACGTCCACCAGACGCTCGAACACCTGCTTGACGTTGATGTTGTCCTTAGCACTGGCCTCAAAAAACTGAAAACCTGAGGGGGAGAAAGGTTACAGAAGAGGCTAAATGTGATTTCAATTGATGTGCAAAGAAGAAAATGATGTCTGGATGCTAAAATATACATCGACCCAAAGCTAAAAATGTTTCTAGCTATCAAGATGAAGGCAAATAATACTGTGCGAGTGACAGTTTTTACCTAACTCCTCTGCCAAGCGTTGGCCATCTTCTGTGGGTATAAGCCTGTCATCCTCCAGATCACACTTGTTGCCAACCAGGATCACCTGAGCATTGTCCCATGAGTATGTCTTTATCTGTGTCGCCCTGGAAGACAGAAGTAGAGTTGCCAAGTCTACAAAATTAAAAACAGGTAAAATATGTAACATCTGTATAAAATATTAACAAAAATAACATACATTTGTGCCATTCATAGTAAAAATAATAATGTTGCTTGCAACGGCATACTGAAAGAATCTGGCAACCAATTATGGTGTTAAATAATAATTTTTCTTGAATGTCATCCAGATATGTTAAGTAATACATTTGGTGAAGATCTGTTGAAAACCTGAAAATGAAAGTAAATGAAGTAGTTTTGCAAATATGGCAGAAATCCTTCCAGAAAGAAATGGACATGGCATGTATGGCTACAAGAAGAATCAAGGAATTCCAAAAAGTATAGGCAGCTTGCGCACACTTCATAACTAACCACATGGTGGCGCTATTCACCCCAAAAACGGACTACTTCCTCCTTCAACCATGGTCGAACTTCATACTTTCCATTCACCTCTTGAGAATTTTTTAAGGTTCTCCAACAAAATTACAAATCTGACCAAATCATAACCTCCTGGTGTTGGTACACCCTTCACTCTGTATTGTGGGCGTTTTTTGTAAAATTTTTATTCATTTTGGGCTCATTTTTTACAGCAATATTAAGTCCTGCACCTCTATGGAAACCGTACAACTGTAATAGAGAGAATAATGCAGAAAAACAAAATAACAGTCTACAAAAATAATTTAAACACCTCCATCTTACCAGTCCTGCACAGCGTTGAAGGAGTCCTGGTTAGTGATGTCATACATGAGCAGGAAGCCCATGGCTCCTCTGTAGTAGGCTGTGGTGATGGTACGGTAGCGCTCTTGCCCTGCTGTATCCTGCATCCACAAACACATTTTTGAGAACGATCAGCTGCCTCATCACAACTATGCTCTAATGACTTTACATTTATTAAGGTATACAAAACAAGCACAAAAAACATTTTTTTCTTGGATCATTCAATAAAAGATTTCAAACCACAAGAGGGCAATATTGTCCAAATCATGTCTGCCTGGAGTTGCCAGTGACAAAGTTCATGTGGAGTTTGATATTCGAACGAGAGGTCTATTCTAACGCCACTCTAATTCAGAAACATCTGGCAGAAAGCAGATATGTAGATGGACGTTTATTTAAGGCTGAATGCAGGGTTAAAAAGTGGTCTAGGTCAATGGTTCCCATCTTTATTTTCCTTTTGTGTCCCCACAAACCTGTCAGATGGGTCAAATAACCCTTAATTACCACCACCCATTGCTTTCCATTTATCCATTTTAGGAATTAATCTGTTACTTTTCGCTAACTGTTGTAACTTGAAAATAGTTTCCACACACTCTTTGTCTGTGTTTAGGTGTTTGCTTACTTAATACTACTTAATGTTTTATGTTTTAATCATAATTTCTGTCTTTTCAGATTATTTGAGCTTCACCATGTTTTTTTCCATCCTTCATGCCAACTTCCAACAATCCCCCTGCGCTACTAAAACGTCTGGTTGGGAAGTTATTGGTGTAGATTAGCACGGATAATGGCGGGTGTCAGCTTTCTCTCCGACATTAATTGCCATAACACGTTCATTGATGACAAGCTTGTAATACATAATCTGAGTCATTAAAAGCATTTTCGAACAAAATTCAAGGGAGTTTTATGTTTGGTTCCATTTATAGTAGCTAACAACATTGAAGAAGGATAGTTATGGATCCTGTGTACTGTGAAATATGAGGATAGGCCAAGCTTTGATTGTACTCTATTAAACCTTAATGCATTTCTCGTCTTCCAAAGCAGCTGGCTTCATTACCACATCAAAATGCCACTTTTTCCACTCCGCACAGTCTACCAAAAGATGGCATTTAGATATCAGCTCCTGCCACAGTCATTTCTCATCAAATCTGGACTTCAGGCTTGCTTCAATAAACAGCCAGCGGCAGCAAACGTACAGATAACAAAGCCTCCCAGAGTCAGAGAAGGTGTGTCCACTGTGCTGTGTTGCCTTCCAGCCACAGTGAGTGACCTGTGTATCAAAAGCATCTTCTAATTAAATGGAGGCTGTGCACGATATCGCAGTCAGCGGCTCAGTATAGTGTAGTGGATGTTCAAAGCAAAAAGATCAAACCGGTAAACTGAGTTGGGAGAGAAACTCCACTCTCACGGCTCCTTGGTAACCTGTCTGAGCCCTTCATTTGCATCAGGGGCTTCTGTATGTGTGTGTGTGTGTGTGTGTGTGTTTAGGTGTTTGTTTGATGTTTTCCTCATTCTGAAGAGGAGGAGGAGGAGGAGGAGTAGGTTGTCCAGGTAACCAGAGGCCATTGAGGGTTATGAATGTTCCATTACAGCCAGGACTGTTCTGGGTTGTCAGCCCAAATGATCCTTCTCACTTTACAAAATGGACAAGACAGAGGGCAGTCTGCTGCATAAATGCTTCCATCAGAGAGAGCAGACAAACCCCTGATTTATTCGTTAGCCTTTCCTATGTCTGCTGTCTGTCAGGGTTTATTTTGGTTTTAGTAAAGCATGAAATATTCCAGGTCCATCTTTATCTCATCCATGCAGAGATGATCAAATATTTGGCAGCATAAAAGGCAGACTAACCAAACAGACAGTCTCCAGGGTTGCTACAATCAGTCCCAAACACTAAACAAAGGCTGCTCCCTGGTGTATATATGTGATCATAGATAGGGAGGAGTTTAAATCAAGCTTTCGCACAGTCAGACTCTGACGTCTTTGGGACCCTGATCTTTAAACATGCGTCACCTGCGTTTATATTCGCAGTGGCACACACCGGATGTCGTCCCCTGGGTTACCACACTCAACATATGTGTGGACGTGTTTATACCAAGTGTGCGAAAGGTGTGTGTGTTTGCTTAAAGATCAGAAACATATTTCCATGCCACAAAAAGGAAGGATGTAAACAATATGTGTACACAGTGTGAACACATTGTACATATGCTTGAGCTCTATGTATTCACTGTGCAGGGGCCATGTGGTGTGTTATCTGGGTAGCCTGTTTCCATGATACACACGGCGAGGCGAGCAGCTGGCAGAGTGGGCTCATCAACAATACTCTTTGTCTGAGGATCTGGTGAAATCTCTCACAGATGGTGGCTAACATGAATTTAACAGTCAGGAAATTTCACAGGGCTGATTATTAACCCACATAAGGGAGAACTCGTATTCAGACATGCCTGCTGCTCCCACACCCTTTAACTACACTTGCGCTGCAGTATATCTTCATTACGTCTCCGTCAGATGCTGATAGGGAACTTCCTCTGCTTCCTGAGCCTAGGAAATACCATGTTTTGTGTCATTCAACAGCACCATCAGTACATGCGTCAGTGTTGGGCAATGGGCACACACAATCTGCCCACCTTCTCAAAAATCCACCAATCCCATAATTACCTCATACACATTATACAGTCATTATGGTGAATTCTTTCTCCCTCCTCAGTTGTTAGAATATCACACACCACCAACACTGCATGTCATTTATAGGAGACATATGTTTGGTCAGGAAGGTGAGTGTGTGTTTTGGTGTTGGCTCCTCTGCTGCTGATTCATTTCGGTCACTGTTTGTGTATCATACAGTAGCTCACAGATTGTTGGTTCAAATGAATCATCTTGTTTGAACAACCTTAGCAATGTATATCAATAGGATTTGCAGTGTACTAGAAAGAACGTGCACGTGGTGGAAGAAATAAGGATATACCCTGTTGTACTATATATCACCCGTGCAAAGAATACAAAGGTTCAGTTTTTATTGAAACTGTCAGAGGTGTTGATCCGGCTTAATTGTGGAAGCAAGCTAGCTGTTTCCAGTCGTTAGGCTAAGATAATCAGCTGTGGAAAACAAATATTTCCTATGTGGAAATATGAGTTTTAAGACTCATCTAATTCTAAGTGAGAAATTCAATAAGCTTTTCCAAACAGTTAGACTATTTCTAATTCTAACTCTGCAGCTGTAAAAGTGGGTTATTAGGGGCAGCGGTGGCCTAGTGGTTTGTGAAGCGAACTTGTAACTCGTGGGTCGCCGGTTCGAGTCCCCAGACTGGCAAAAGGTTGAGGTGGGAAAGTGAGAGCGACCACTTGTCCCAGTCACCACCACTGTGGGCCCTTAAGCAAGGCACCTTAACACCTGACTGCTCCCCGGGCGCTGCACCGCAGCAGCCCACTGCTCCTAGTATGTATAGTTAAGGTTAACTTTGAATAGGATGGGTCAAATGCAGAGAAGGAATTTCCCCAAGGGGATCAATAAAGGTTAGATTATAGATTATTATTTTTATTATAAGCGAACACTTTCCCCAAAAGACTGGAAAGTAGAATGTACCTACTCTTCAATCAATTGACTGGATGTGGGGGGAAAAAATTGGCATGTTATCTCTAGATTAACTAATTCCGACTGCCTGCTAGTCTTATAGGCCAAAATGAATTATAAATAAACAAACAATATAGTCTTTGGGGCAATATTTAATAATTTCAACCTGGTTATTTTATACTGATATCATAAGAACCAACTCGGAGCAGATATTTTTACACATGTATATATTCATGATTTCTGAAAATAGAACTATATCAGCTGGTGATCCCACCACAAGAACTATTGAAGGATACAACTCAAATTAGCTGCTGGATTTAGATGATCTGCCATGTTGGTTGTTGAGTTGTGATACACAAACTGCTATTTATAAAGTTTACACCTGACTTTTAGGCCATCCATTTAAACAAAATTCAGCCACACTGACAGTTTCTTTGACCTGGTATTAGTTAGTTAGTTTCAATAAAAGTAAAACAATAAGTTAAACCTAGCTATCTCCATTAGGTTGCGAAGTTGGGAAAATGCGGGGGTGTTCACAAGTAGTCTGTTCCTCCTCCTGATGACTACAGCCCTACCTACAGAGGACATTATACAATGCTTTGACAGGCTTAACAGTACTCCTCACGATGAGCAAGATGACTTGTGTAATATTTGGTGGAGTTACCTTTTAAAAGTCGATTGTTTTCACCTCACTTGCACAGCTGACCAGCGCTAACTTAAGGCAAAATATTCAGAAACTCTTTTAAAAAACTGTTCTATGCTAAACACAAATGAAAAAACTGAATTAGCAAAGAGGAACATCGGTCTTCAGTAGAGCAACATTCTCTGTCACTCACAACACTATGAAACTGCAACTTCAAAAATGACTGAATCAACACCTGAAGGTTTCAACACCAAAGAAACACTGTATGCTACTGTAAATACCATTACAGCAGGGCCATTGTATTATTTCATAAGCGGTTTCTCGCCAACTGTGCTATCACAACACCTTGCCTGCTGTAATTACTACACACAGTAAATCATAGCAGACTATCACATGCAATATGTTGCATGACAATCTAAAACAACTAAAAGACATCACAATATCTTGAGAAGGAAAGTTGGAAATCTTGGAAATAAAAGGTCCGCTTACTAGAAGTTAGAAGTTTGGACCACTCTGCTGTTGCCACTGATCAGCAGCTTAAACATGCAGCCAAAGTTGTGGTAAGCAGATCTTGAGTTTAGTGATAGACTCACTAATCAGACCAATTAAATGCCATTTTGAGGTAAGAGGCAGTGGCTGATTAATTCATTGCGTCACCTGCCAATTATTTCACAAGGCTGGTAAATAAAACATGAATGCAGAGTCTGCAGTGGTGGCAGCTTTCACCATACTCAGTGGGTGATGTGAAACAGTGGGAAATGTGCCAGTTTGAAGCAATGTTACCCGAGAGAGAATGCAAAGATTTAAATTCTAGCTTTTAAGGTGAGTATACTTCATTTGCCACTCATAGTAACATATACAGTGTTTACATCTCTATAATTAGATTGATTTTGGCCTTTTAGTTAGAAACATTAGTTAAATTGGTAATTGTAACCTAGAAGGCCTGCAACCAGCTAAACTAGCTTACAGGATTCAAAAAAACTATTGTAGGGGCGTCCCCAGCCTCTGCTCCGACTCCTGGGGTAATAATAATAATCTAACCTTTATTGATCCCTTTGGGGAAATTCCTTCTCTGTGTTTGAACCATCCTATTCAAAGTTAACCTTAACTATACATATTAGTGGGCTGCCGCGGTGCAGCGCCTGGTGAGCAGTCAGGGGTTAAGGGCCTTGCTCAAGGGCCCACAGTGGTGGTGACTGGGACAAGCGGTCACTCTCACTTTCCCACCTCAACCTCTTGCCAGTCCGGGGTCTCGAACTGGCGACCCACTTGTTACAAATTCGCTTGACAAACCACTAGGACACCACTGCCCCTTGCTGGGGTAAAAACATATTTGCGAAATTTGTCAGTAAGGATGATTGTGGGACAGCAAGCAAGTGTAACTGTTAACCTTAGATATTATAAAACTTCACATTGGGATTTGTTTCTTATTATTATTATCACATCTTTGCTATTACTACAACTGGGGATCTGTAGATATGTTGCTAAACTATTGCATGCTATAGCTGCTAAAAACATTATATCAGCATTTTATGTCAGTTATCTGCCACCCAGCTTTCTAAATAATTGCCATCTGCAATTGAGAAACTTGTATCAATCGACCACTACTAAGTTTTGTTTGTTTGCTTTTGTCAAATCTTATCCAGATATTTCTCTCAAATTTTTGAGGACAAAGGCAAAAAAGCCAAACATAACTTCAACTATATGCCAAAGCTAAAGCGTCCTGTAAGCTAAGCAGTTTAATTATTCTACTAAAAAGGTAGTGATGCAAATGTTTTCAGCTATATTTCACTAACACCCAAGTGGTCAAAAATAATTATAACAATTTTTTTTGGAAGCTAAAGTACCTCCAGATCTAAGATAAGACTGTTTCTCATTATGGCTCAACCCTGACTTCCAGCAAGGGAGTAAGAATGTGTATGTAAACATGAGGAAGTCATGCTTTTTACACTTGCACAATTCACAGGTTAAAATTGCACAACGGACAAACCCACAGTTCAAGACAAACATCTTTAAAGTCCTCTGTTGCGCCTTCTATCTTTACAGACAACTGTCCATTAAAATTGTTCTGGTGCTAACATGCATTTCATTTTTTATGTCCCTGTTTTTCTTTACTTACGGATAAAGTAATAAAATCTAAAAATTAATTGAGCATCCTCTTTCCTTTGGAACAATCTATTTCTGCAGAATGCTCAGCTTTAGAGTAGACTGGGATAGAGGTGATAAATGATCAGTATTACCTTTGGTTGTAGTTTGGCAGACAAAAGCTGTTCTTTATACTCTTTGTTTGCCTGTTACAAATGGCAGTCTGATACCACAAGTCAAAACCACAATGTATTGCATCTTTAAACCACTCACCCAGATCTGCAACTTGATCCTCTTGTCGTTGCGGAAGACAGTCTTGACTTTGAAGTCGATGCCGACGGTGCTTACGAAGGCAGAGGTGAAGGAGTCGTCTGCGTAGCGAAACAAAAAGGAGGTTTTCCCCACACTGCTGTTGCCAATGATCAACAGCTTAAACATGTAGTCAAAGTTCTGGTCAGCTGCATCCTTCTGTGAGGGCTGCTGCTGGAGCCGCGAGTCATTTGATGCCATCTAAAGAGTGGGGAGAAGGAGACATCAATGTTAAAAATTAGGATAACACGAGGCATTTGCTGGAAATGTTTTACCAAAAACATTTTACAGCACAGTGGCTACAATAACGGAGGAAGATAGCTGACACAATTATTTAACCTACTGTTTAACCTGTTGATTGTGTGACAAAATAACCTCAACTCCAGGTTCACTTCGTAGTTTTGTCAACATTTGAAACCACAGCACACAGTCATCAACACTGAATGGAACTGTGTCAAGAGTCAGTTATTTTGTGGCCTTGGTATGAAACACAGATCGTGAGATATCAAGTAGCGTGTTTACATGACGTATGATGGTTGAAGGGTTTTCACAATCACCTCCAAAACCATATTTGAACCCAGGCGAGGGCTGGTACAATCACCCACATTAACCACCTCTTATCATGTGACCAACAGTCCACGCTTCTGTCAAATGATCAGTTATGGATCAATTTCCTGACAGGAAGATCTGAACTGATCAACAAAGCAAAAGCAGTGAGTAAACTGTGAGGTTAGATTTAGACAAGTACTGATCCCAATGTAAAGAATCAGCTTCTATGTTCAAAGCTGATTTTTTTAATCAAGTCCTTATTTTGTAAGGTGTCTCAAAAATGAACAAGACACAAAATGTAACTGGATAAAAATGAGATAATTAGAACCATGCCAATTCAAGTCTACAATTCAAAAGAAATACAGACTAATATGCACATTATATTAGCGTCTGATGGAGAGAAAATAAAACACAACCTTATACATAAAGAAGAAATGGTAATAAATTGGGTGTGAACTTTTCAAAAGATGAACAGTTAGATATTTGGAGAACACAGCACTCTGCAATGTCGTCAAATGCTTGTAGAGAACACTGTTTGAAGAATGTAATCAGATTCTTTATTACACAGATGCTGTGGGGCAATAAAAGTTGATCATTCTCATATATTTTTATTTTGTCCTGGAATTGTATAGTTTTAGCGAAATGTTCAGACGGTTATTATGAAGAATTCTGGGCTAGGATATACCCAAGTCATACATAGTAGTGCACAACATAATCTCTACTGTTATATTACGTTAAGAGAAGAAAAATAGTTGATGAAAACCCTGTTGGCAGCTTTTCAAAGGCCATCCTGGAAAGATGGTACAAGGCAGAGACCCGAACAAAGATGAATGGTTGAATATTAAAAATGAAATATAGGATATGTAGTAGGTAACTAGATAAGAGGTCAAGAGGAATGGATGACATTTACATATCAACAATAAGATAACCGAATGAACTGCTGAATATGTCACAGGAATTGTTAGGTTTTGTGCGGACGTGGCAATTCATTTCTTTTCATGCGTTTCTCTTTTTTTATGTATATGTGAACTTTTTGCAATGAAGAAGCAATAATATATGATGAGGATGACGCACTGCTGACTACACAATGTATAAATGAAGTGTTCTCTGCATAATGCCTTTACTAAGCCAGTGAACCATCTATCTGAGGTGGCGGCCTACATATTTTACATTATTACTGCCAGGCACTATGGCTTTATTCATAATAGAAGGCTAGCTTTGTAAAAGGTATGGCTGGGAAAATGCACCTGCCCTATTCTGTGGAAGAGGGGCACTCATTCATTATGGATACATGAAAGAGCAAACAACCATAAATCACACCACACTATGCAGAAACTACCTGCGTAGAACCACATGTTAAGTAGCAGTGATGGTTTGGGTTGGGATAAGACTCAAAGAAATGACAATAAGTCAATGTAATGTCCTCTGTAGTGATCTAAACATGACTGTGTATGTGTGTCAGACAAACGATGCCAGTCGAGTGATACATGTAGACTCAAAACAGCAGTATAGTTCACAATATTAAAATGAGAAAAGCGGCAAATCCTCACTTGTAAGTAGCTGGAACAAGAAAATGATTGCCTTTGGAGGTACACTGCTGAGTTTGTAACCACAAGTCATGCTGTAAAGTGTTGTAGTGTTTTCATGAAGAGGTAGTAACGCACAAAGTTTTGTGTCAGGAAGGAAGAGGACTGCAAGATAGCAAACATGAATGTAAATGACAAAATGCTCACAAAAAACTCCACAAAGATCCTTTAAGAACTAAGTTAGAGTTTTAAATTCACATTTAAAAATATTAATGAAAGTTAGAGCTAGGAATAGTGCTATTAAATTATGGGAAGCTATGCCATCTGCTCCATTATAACCATTAATCTCAATGTAATCTCTCCTGGGGCAGGTATGAGATTACCTGCCATTAGGCCTTTTACTGTCAGTCATCCAAACAGTGGGAGGAGGAGGGCAGCCGCTCAGCTTTGGGTGTGAAAAGGAGAGCAGAGAGCAGAGAGCGAGCCAGGTCTATCCTTTCTAACACACACAAAGCTGATCAATCGTTGCAGCTCGGCTCGGCCTCTCTCCACAGAGACTCGTCTCCGTGGAGACCAGACTAGGACTCAGCTGCCTGCAAGACCCATTAGTGGTCAAAGCAGTCAGTTCGCACAGCTTTTAAACTGCCAGATGGAGGTCTCCAGAGCAGGATAGAGATATCTATCTCACTACCACCAAGGGCTATGGAAAAAAAAGAGGAAGAGAGGAGGATCATTACTGAGAGATTAAAGAAGCCTGGACAAACTGTTTACTATGTGTACACATGTTTACTGTCAATGGAGATTTAACCTAACCTGAACTATAACTACCACTTGCCTGACCCTAAACCTGTAACATAAACCATGGACAGACAGACTATAACATTATTGTCATTTTTGTTGTTGGGAATGGCATTAACTGAATTGTAACTTGGGAACTAAAAGTGTATGTAACTGTCTGTGTTGGCCGGCAGCTATTTTATTTTATTATATTATATTTTTATTGTATATCATTGTTTTATTTAGTTTTGTTTTTCTAAAGTACGTTCTTTGTAAATTGATTTCTGGGGATAAAGGGGCAGATAAAATAAGATTAGTCTTCTTTCTGCTCCCATTCATTCTAGATCGGAGAACGTTTGGATGTATATTAAATTGTTTTTATTTTATTTTATAAATGAATTAAATAAAGAATAAATTAAATTAAATTAAATAACAGAGACACCTTTATGTGCAGATTTTCAACGTAAAACCTCAGATAGTTACAGGGGCTTTGAAAGACCTTTTTTAAATACCCCAGCTACTTCTTTGTACAAAGTTATACTGAATATTCAGCTTTAAATTTTAGCCACAAGCAGCAGACAAAGGAATCCCAATGCAATTTCTCCAGCAATTAGTAGTCAAATTTTATATGTGCTACGAGCCTAGAGAAAACATTGCAACTCTGAGACTTGTTGAAAGCCATGCAGCTTATTTTGAGGGCTCATCCAGACGTGAAACCTAATTTTTGGATCAGTTACTTCAGACTGACTTTATACACACACCAGCCAGTGCAATCTTGTGTGGTCGATGTTGTAATAAAACACCGCTTCTTACTGACAGAAAATGACACAATGCTCTTTCACAACTTTTCGTCACTGTTGAATGTGAAGCGTAGCTACGTTCACTATAAAAACAACCCCCTTAGTCTGAAAAGTATTTTCCGAGGATTACATAAAGGTCTGTGCTCAAGCCGTAACCCTCAAGTCTTTCTGATCTCCAATCACATGATCCCTGTGGGGTCTCCGAGGTACATTTTTCTGTACTTACAGATCACATAGCATTGAATCACCCCCTCTAAAATGATATTTTCTTACTTTAGCTCTCCTCAGCTCAGCTTAAGCCTGAGGTAAACCCAGTCACATGTCCTTTGTATTTACTGTGAAGCTCATGATGTCTGCAAGCGAAGACGTGGGCTCACATAGTCTGTTGACATTTCTTCAGTCATCTTCCCCTTTTTAAAAGCATGTAAAATATAAATTACAAGATTTTTCCGGTTTTAAGTCTGTGGTGTCAAGTTCCCTCGGGGTTTGTAAATGACTGAAGACACACAATAGCAGTATAGCTGAGTGGAATTACAAAGCTTTCTACTTTCTCATGCTGAAAATTACTGATGATGTCTGGGAACATTGTAGAGCAACATGAGGCCAGAACAGCATTGATTCATCCCATCAAAGCAGGCTGAGCAGCTTAAATGACTTTAATAAGGAGTCCCACATCAGCACCTGCCACAATATCATGCCAGTCATCTCAGAAGAGACAGACATCCCCCATGTAGTGAAACTTGCCACTTACTGAGCTCCAGGATGGATGAGAATAGCAGCTCCTTTATAGCACAAAGGAGTGTCATTATCTCCAGAAAAACAAATAGAAGCCATTATGGTATATAGGAGCTGACAGTGGTGCAAGCCAGGTCTCTCAGCTGGCACTGTTTGCTGAGCCAGGAGCCAGCAGGCTGGATGGGAAATGACCACTATTGATTAGCTGGCAGCTGTCACATCTGTTCTCTCATTAGCAAGAGACACAAACATAGACAGACACAAACAAAGCTTCAACATGAGTACTATGTTGAAATTATATGACAAATACTGCAAAAGCCTAAAAAGCCTACACATAAAAGCAACATCCCCACAAACAGGAACCTTTAGAGAACGTTAAGGGAACAAACATTTACGTTTGTTCCCTGAATGTTCCTTTTCCTAGGCTGTGTTTACAACAAACTGTGATTTTCCTGCTGAATTCACAAAAACTAACCTTTCCCTAAATGCTCCTCTTTTCTGGGCTAAGCTAAGCTTCAGGAAACGTTCAGATAATGTACCCTGAAGGTTCCCTAAATGCTCTCCTTTTCTGGGCTGTGTTTACAATAAACTGTGACTTTCCTGCTAAATTCCACAGAAGCAGTAAAACGCTCAAGTAACGTTCCCAAAATGCTCCTTTTTCCAGGGCTGTGTCCCTATCTTGCAAAATTCCACCAAAACTAACCTGTAGGGAACGTTTCAGTAACATTCCCTGAAGGTTAGGTTGTGTTTACAATGAACAATGACTAAAAATCTACAAAAACAAACCTTCGAATAACGTTTCCTTAAGGTTCCCTGAACGCTCCTCCTTCCTGGGCAGTGTTTAACTGACTTTCTTGCAAAAATCAATGAAAACTAACCTTCAAGAAACATTTAGGTCCTAGAATGCTCCTCATTTCTGGGCTGTGGTGACAACAAACAGTAACGTTCTAGTAAAATTCCACAAAACCTACCTCCAGGTAACGGTAACATCCCTTTAGTTCCCTGAAAGCTCCTCTTTACTGGACTGTGTTCACAACTAATTGTGACTTTCTTGTACCAAAACTTACCTTCAGAGAACGTTCAGGTAACATTCACTGAAGGTTCCCGTTTTCTGAGTTGTGTCTACAATGAACTGTGACTTTCTTTTAAAATTCCACAAAAACTAACCTTCAGGAAACATTCAAGTAACATTCCCTTAAGCTTCCCTGAATGCTACTCCTTCCTGGGCTGAGTTGACAACAAACTGTGACTTTCTTGTACCAAAACTACACCTTCAGAGAACGTTCAGGTAACATTCACTGAAGGTTCCCGTTTTCTGAGTTGTGTCTACAATGAACTGTGACTTTCTTGTAAAAACCTACAAAAACAAACGTTCAGGTAACATCCCCTTAAGGTTCACTGAATGCTACTCCTTCCTGGGCTGTGTTTATAACAAACTGTGACTTTCTTTTAAAATTCCACAAAAACTAACCTTCAGGAAACATTCAAGTAACATTCCCTTAAGCTTCCCTGAATGCTACACCTTCCAGGACTGAGTTGACAACAAACTGTGACTTTTTGTTGTAAAATGTAATGTAAAAGGTTCCTATTTGCTGGGATGTAAGTTTGAGTGCAGGTTCCCTGTTAGCAGTCGGACATGAAGGAAGTGAGAAGCAGGAAAAGCCGCTGGATTCACAAACTAACCTTATTGAGGAAAAGGGGAAACTCCGCTCCTTCGACTCTGGTATCTTCAGTCCTCAGTAAGATGCCGGACAAACTGCACTACCAAAGTACCGAACAAGGTGCACCTGAAGTCTCCTCTCCTGCTCCAGCGGCAGCACCAGCAGCTTCTCTTCCTCAACAGTCGACTTTTTGTCCGGTGTCGGCGGCCTGGAGCAGCTCCCGGATCTGTGTTTGTGTACAGACTGTTTCTGCTGCTGCCTCCGTCTCGGAGTTTTACTGAAACAGCCGCTGAACGCTGCCAGGTTGTTTCTGCCGCGAGCGCAACGCGAGGGCAGGAGAGGGCTGTC
>OMNN01002063.1:0-10571 GCA_900302755.1 Chromis chromis | reverse complement strand
GATCAGCCACAACATTATGACCACTGACAGGTGAAGTGAATAACATTGATCATATTGGTACTATGTGGTGTTCTGATGGAAAACCTTGGATTTTAACATCCGTGTTGATGAGACTTAGACACCCAAATAAACATTGTCCCAGAACAAGCACACTCCCTCATGCAAATGGAAATCCCAAATGTCACTGGCCTACCACCTGCAGGAAAATGCACCCCACCACATGGCAAAAACATCAACCAATCAGGAACATCTTGAGGAACATGACAATGTCCCAAGATGTTGATTTGACCTCCAAACTTCCTAGACCCCATTCTGATCAAGCATCAACAGGATGCAGTGGAACAAGTTGGATTGACAGAGGCCCCACTGCACAAGCCAGAGTACCCAAAGGATCCACTGCCAACGTCCTGGTTCCAGACCCCATAGGACACCCTGAGAGGTCCTCTTGTCCATGCCCAATGGTTCAGAGCATTTTTGACCACATAAGGGGGACCAACACAATATTAGGCAGGTGGTCATAATGTTGTGCCTTCTCTTTGCTTTTGTTGTTCTTTCTCAGATGTACGTCGCTTTGGAGAAAAGCGTCTGCTAAATGAAACTGAAACATTGTTATGCCTGATCGTTGTATATAACTTTGACTCACTTATGTTATTTTGAATCCATTATTTTAGCGCACAGAAATCTAATTTAGCACAATTAATGTCAAGGTCAGTACATTGAAGCACTTCACAACTTGAAATACATTGAGATTTACGTCTAATTTGAAACATTTGATATGTTTTACATTGATGTAAGGCGCTTGACAAACTTAATAATACTTGATCATGAGGGATTTCCAAGCGACAAACAGTTTGTTGTCCCTTGTTTTACTGATTATAATCCGTGACAGAAGGTCTTATGGTGCAGTCTTTAGAAATGTTCTTGCATGCTGTGGTGACAGAAAATCGCCTGGGCTGTAAATATAAACCGCTGAAGCTAGCATGGCTAGCGTGCTAACAAAAACAGTACACAAAGTTGTAAATTATACCAAATTACAGAGTTTCATGGAACATTTACTGTCATTAAACACTGTTACTGTCCTTAGAGCAACCTCTCTTATCTGCGGTTTGTATATTTTTATGTCAAAGTTAAATCAAATCGAACTTGGTTAACTTGCAACCAAAAACCAGCGTGTGTCACCCTGTCACCCAACGTGACTTTTTGAGACTGCACCATTATGAGTACCCAATGGAAGGCACATGACATCAGTATTTTGATTGGCTGTTGCATGTGCCTTGCTACATCTACAATTCTTTTGATCGCAGCAGGTGACAAGCTGTTTAAGTCCAAAAATAACACTTCACTTACATTACCCTGATTATAAATATGCATTCAATTCAAACAGCTACCTGTGTAAAAAAGAATTCTAGGGATTATAAATAGACTCATGAGAATTTAAGCCAGTGTGCGATGATGTGTAGAAATAAATGTCAGACTAAAAATCTGAAATAAAAGCAGTGAGGCAGTAGTGAGATATTCACTTCTCATTTCTGAGGTTTCAGCAAAACGTTTAAGTCTGATTGAAACCAGTCTTCTTGGCTCAGACTCAGCTTGTGGTCGCCGCGGGTTATGAATAATGCTCACCACTTTGAAGTTGTTTATTATATGGCTTTCATCAATGGCTGTTTACCACCAAATTCCAAAATCTCATTTTCTGTTGTATCATCTGTGGTGAAATTGCTCTAAAATAAAATCCATATGCGCTGTGTAAATCTCTTGGCTGTCCCACTTAAGCTCCCAGTCACTGGGAGGTGATAATTAGCGCTGCAGTTTGTCAGAAATAATTGAGATGTAATACAGAGCTCTGAGATCAGACGAACAGCATCGTGTGGTAAATAGAACGGTTTAGAACAGCGTCCAAACTGGCCTGCAGTCACATCTCAGATCAGCACGAACTGATTATGCCTGTAATTCATGACAAGCAGTATTTGTGTTTTACTTCAGGAAAAATGTTTTGTTTTGAACAGGAGAAGTGTGTCTTCTTGAGATACTGCTTTTATACCAGTGTTGCATGTATGATGGGGAAAATGAACACTTGTAAATAGGTTGTTAGTGTATGAGCTCCTACGCAAACTGAAAATTGGACCACACCTTATGTACATCTGTGTGGTGTTAACTGTGAGACACGTTAGAAGGAGGTAATGTTACAACTGTTATGATCTGCATTAGGGCCCAACTATAAACACAACTTTATGAACTGGTGATCCCAGCACAAGAACTATTAAGGAATATAACGCAGACAAGTTAGCCATGTTAGATAATATGTAGTCTCACATTGCCAAACATATCTCCACAGTGCCGTGCAGAATGGTCTGACAGCATCCATTATCACTCTGCTATAGGAGAAAAAAACACTCTGGCATGTTTGTACTGCATTAAACCAATCACACTCATCATGGGCGATGTTTAGGCCAGGATGCAGCAATGATGATGCCCCTTTTATAGTGGAACAACAAGGTCATACCTCATGCACAATCCAAATCTTCTTCAAAACTTGCCATTTTCAGCGTGTAGGTCGCTGCTCAGAGGTTGTTGTTGTTGTTGTTGTTTCCTGTAGCAAAATAGACATGGCAGGTTTATACCCAAAATCTATATCTGGTGAATCAGATCAAATGAAAAAAGTAGGGTTCTTCACAGGTAGTCTGTTCCTCCTGCAACTAAAAACAATGGATTAATCCTGGAAAGCTGCTGAAGTAGTGCTTTTATCCTTATTAATGTAACATATATGATTGTCTGACCAATGAGAATTTGGTCAGATGAAAGTGTATTGACCAACCAGTCGATCTAGAGACTAATCTAAGGCCAGAATCTGCATGTATCTATGTAACGCAGAAAGGTGGAATATCTCCTTTAATATTAAAGTAATCCTAAACTAAATGTTGTGGTGTTATCACCCTCTCCTCATTCTAAAGTCAACTGGTATCCAGTACCTCTTCGGTCTCGTTTACCTCAAGTTAATGGGGCTTATTGGCAGCCATTCGACTGACTAAGCATGCTGAATCAGCAGTGAAAGCACTCGTGAGTTCTTTGATTGCCTGTTTAACCTAGTGAATCAGTGAATTCCACTATTAAATGCGGTTTCATCGGTGCCATTTCTGATGGTGCCGCAGCCCAACAGCACAATGGTCTGTTAGTTGTGGTCCTTTGGCAGAAATGTTAATCTTTTTGGCATTAACTTTTGCACATGGAATAAATTCTTTTATGTGTCTGAAAAGCCTCTTCTACTTTTTAGTCAGTCTGCAGGGAATTATGAGATACGTCTGTTGGTTTTGGCTGCCTGACACCATTTCTTGAAAAGCCTGGATCCAAGAGCCATTCACAGTTTCTCAACACCAGTGTGAAGTAAAAGAAAACTTTATAGTGCAGATTAAATTTTTTTATAAGACAATTTCTCAGTTGGTGTTCCAAGGGTATAACAAGACTGTTTCTTG
Source organism: Chromis chromis (assembly GCA_900302755.1). NCBI lineage: Eukaryota > Metazoa > Chordata > Actinopteri > Pomacentridae > Chromis > Chromis chromis. The sequence goes on along the minus strand of OMNN01002063.1, from coordinate 7,101 downwards.
CCCAGATACAGAGCTTACATGGTGGCTTTAGACTTTGTTCAGTGCAGCTGTTAATAGAAAACAGGAGGTAATGTGAGGTGATGGACATGATTGACTAAATGGCTTTCTGTTTTCCTTAAATCACATGCCAGTTAGTCATGCAAACAAACATTTCTCACTGCAGTGATTAAAATTTGCCAAAATCTTTTCTCTTCTCCCCAGTATGACCGCCACCCTGGCCAGTGTTGGAGCTGCCAGTATTCCCAGCGCTGGACTGGTGACCATGCTGCTGATCCTGACTGCTGTCGGCCTGCCCACCCAGGACATCAGCCTGCTGATCGCCGTCGACTGGCTGCTGTGAGTCAGGTGTCTGATGAGCAGAGAATAAAAATCACTGCTCTGTGGTTCTTTTTAGGGCAGTGACACTTTCAGCTTTGTAAAAGGGGTTGTAACAATATTGGTCTCACTCAGGCAATATTTCACCCGCTGACACTGATACTGTTTGTCCACTCAGTGACAGAATGCGTACCTCCATCAATGTGGTGGGCGACTCATTCGGCGCCGGCATTGTGGATCACTTGTCGCGGGCGGAGCTCGCTGAACTTGACGCCGCAGAAATGCAAATACTCCCGCCCGAGGAGGAGCTCGATTTCATCCCCCCGCCGCCGATCCTCACGGAGATGGACCTGGTGGACCCCTTCAAACCGCCCGACCTGCCACCTCGCTCCCCTCGCCCACCCAAACAAAACCACCACGTTTTCTCCCCGTCTCAGTCCGTCACTTACTCACCATCTCGTTCTGCCCGATCTCCATCACCACGCTCCATCCGTTCTCCCTCTCCGCGCTCCGTCTGCTCCCACTCCCACTCCCCTCGGCCTTTCCGCACTCATTCACCACGTATCCTCCACAGGACGGAGCCGGGATATTGCGCCCTGCCCAGCTGTGATAACCAGGTAACTACCCTCCACTGCTTCTTCTTGTACTGTAAGTCAGTGTTTCTCTGTGACACAGGTCTGCTTTTATTTATGATTTGTCATTTATTTGAGGTCTGAAGATTACAGGAGCACATACAGTAGACAGAAATTATTATGTATCCTTGAGATGTTTTCTTATTAGTTGTTATAGTTGAGTTAAAGAAAAGAAAGTTAGTCTATGCTACCCCTTTAACGTACACTCTGTCTCATCTCAGGGGTTTCCTCCTTCTAAGTCCACATTTCAAACTGAAAAACATCACGAGATCTCACATAGAGGCTCCTCTAAATCGTATAGGTCATTTATTAGCCTTCAATCCTCCACACCTTTCCAAGTATCCTTCAAGGGAGGCAGCCCCTGAAATGGGAGAAAGGAAATATGTTGACTGTATTTATTCCACATCACAGTATGATACTAGACTCCTGCTCGTGTTTTTGTCTGGTAAAAACACAACTGCTGTATTAAATTTATACTTGATGACATTTGTAGTAGGGCTGAACAATTTGGAGAAAACATCTTATTGTGTAATAGATTTAAAACATGTGATGGAGCTTTACCACATGAATTTAAAAAAACAATAGACACAACAGTTTCAACTCTGGGTCAGACGTGCTGCAAAATTTATGAGGTGTTGCTAATAAATCACGAGACTGGGCTTATGTGAGTCGCCCACATAGCATGCAGCAACAACTTTTGAGAGTTTGAATCTGCTCAAATTAAAAAATAATTGAATACAGCATTATGTGAATTATTTAATAGTCATGCTTGGTATATCCTAAATTGCAGCTTTTAAGATTTGCTGATTCTGTGGTTTTAAATTGTGATTTTGATTGGAAATTGATTCATTGTTCAACCCCAGTTTGCAGTCAAAGATTGATTAGTATCTGACTTGAGGCCAATTCATGCTTTCTGCATGTAATTTTGTCATCCACCCAAGTCCACGCCGACCCCTGAAGTGCACCAACTGCACATGTGTCAGGAAATAAAATGGTAGTTTAAAACAAACGCGTGTTACGAGGAGAGACTGTACAAGGAGATTCTCAGCCAACCCCACATTTTTATATCATCATTTAAACAGTTGTAATTGAAGTAGTTGCTGCTGGACTTTGGAGGTGCTTTGACTTGTAGCTCCATGCTTACTTCGACAGTGCAGAAACACAGTGGGGAGTTCTAAATTCTCCAGATATCCCGTGCTATGTCCATCCATAGTGCCAGGCACACCTCACACATAATTACATAGATACATTGTTAGAGTCGAATCTGTAGCCAGCTGCTATATCCTGAAAAAGTGCAAAGTCAAAGCTTTTCAGAAACATCCATGTTGTTTTTCTGTGTTTGATATGGGGGGCAATGGGACCATCATTGTAGCAGACCAACATGGATCTGTTGCAGTGCAACTAGACTGCTTGCAAAGTCGGCAGAAAGCATTAATTAGTAATTAATGGTCCCTTACATCTCTGTATGTCTTCTAAAATCTCATCTAAAACAGTTCCACAAACAAATCATGACCATTTGAGTAGTTTATTATATACACTGATCAGCCACTGCATTAAAACCACCTGCCCAATATTGCGTAGGTCCGTTCGTTGGGGCGTTGGACGCAGGACCTCTGGAGGGGTATTGTGGTGTCTGGCACCAGGATGTTGGCACTGGATCCTTTGGGTCCTGTGGACTGTGGGATTGGAACCCGTGGATTGAGCTTGTTCTCTTGTATCCCACGTATCACTGGGATCTGGGGAGTTTGGAAGATGTGCCAGCAACTTTTTGTTGTGTTTTTTTTAGGCATTCCTGAGCAGTTTTTGCAATCTGGCAGGGTTTATTATCCGGCTGCTATCAGGGAGTGCTGCAATGTGTAATTGGTGTTACGTGTCAAAGTGACATCCTCATGAATGCCAGATCCCAAGACTTCCCAGCAGAACACTGTATTGTAATAAGCTAATCAGTGTTATTCCCTTCAGCTGTTGTCACTGATCGGTGTTTATTCATTAAAAATGTGTCAATCCAGAGGGTGAGAAACGAAATATCTTGATGCAAACAAGATATCAGCTTGCTGTCAGTGATCTACCTGGAACACTGGGAGGATTTTGCTCTGGGAACATCTCAGATAAAATGATTAATGTACCTACAGAATCAAACATGGTCTCAGTTCTTTCTCTTTGTGTTCTCAGATTCCCACGATGCCTCGCGCCTACAGAGAGCGAGGCAGAGAGCGAGAGAGAGACCGGGAACGAGAGCGACTGAGGCGAGAGAGCGAGACCGAGGAGGAGGAGGAGAGAGACAGGGTTCTGTGTGAAATGAGCGACGGCGAGGAGAGTGATGACACTGCGTATGATCGGAGGCACACCATCCCGCCGAGCGACCTGCCGTGATCGGATTTTACCAGCAGAAAGCTTCACGGTCGATTTGTTTCACATTCATGACAGATTTTCCCTCTTTCAGCTTCACTGTTTAGCAAGATCTCAGTGGAGGTCCACAGTGGATCTCCAGCTGGTTTCACTGCTAATATATCTGACTGATCAGTAAACTTGACATGTATAGATTTTATAGTATTGCGATGACAACATCCTGTAGCTTTACTGAGGAGGCCCTTAAAACCAGGCCGGAGACTTATTCTCTGTGGTTTGATGCAGAAGTTAGCTGAAAGAGTTGTTTCTCTCCTTATCTCCGTCGCTGTCTTGATTTACCATTTCCAAACTTAAACCAAACCTAAAGATGCTCCCGAATGCCTGCAGTTCCTTGACTTTGACTGAGAATTGTGAGTCTGACGTATGTTGGTGTCCTTACCAGCTATTAATTGCACAACCACAACTTGTTAGTTACTCCTTTACTTTTACTCAATTCAATCTCTTCTTCTTTTACTTTCTTTGCGGGAAAACTTTAACATTTAAAGGAATAATTTGACATTTTGTTTACTTGCAGAGACGACCACTCATGTCTTTACAGCAAATGTTTAGCAATTAGTTACCTTACCTTAATTTTTAGTTGCTGTTGACTGTCGTTTTTAGTCACTGTTTGCCAAGACAACAAAACTACTTTGGTAACTTTAGGCACCAAAACTACTTTACGTTTGGTTTAGGAAAAGATGATGATTTAGGTTAAAACACACCCCTGCAAACACTTTTCAGCCACTGTTTACTTTAGTTTTTAGTTGCTGTTTACTGTTATTTTCAGTCACTGTTTGCTTTTGTTGATGCATCAAAACGACTTTGTTAATTTAGGCGGCAAAACCACTTGGTTAGGTTTAGGAAAAGATAATAGTTTAAGTCAAAATACACCCTGTATGCAGTTTTCAGTCGCTGTTTGCTTTCGTTTTTAGTTGCTGTTTTCTGTCATTTTTAGTCACTGTTTGCTTTCATCGATGCAACAAAACTACTTTGGTAACTTTAGGCGGCAAAACTTACTGGGTTTGGTTGTGGAAAAGATGATGGTTTAGGTTAAAACACACCCCTGCAAACACTTTTAAGCCACCGTTTACTTTTGCTTTTAGTTTTAGTTTTCTGTCATTTTCAGTCACTGTTTTTTTGTGTGTTTACGCTACAATATTACTTCATTAACTTCAGTCATCAAATTACTTGGTTTGGTTTAGAAAAAGATGTTTGGGTTAAAATACACCCGTGCAAACACTTTTCAGTCGTCATTTGCTTTCATTTTTAGTCGCTGTTTACTTTAGCTGACACCACAAAACTGCTTGATTAACTTTTGGCACAAAAATGACTTAGTTAGGTTTAGGAAAAGATGGTTTGGGTTAGAATATACCCGCGCAAATGCTAAACATAAAGCTTCAGTTTGTTTTCTACCATCTGGTTCTAAAAATAGCCCCTGAAAAATGTAAGCATCTCACAATGTTAGTCTTTTTTGTGAAAAGAAAATGTTTCATGCTGTGAAAAAACGTAGCTCTTTCACATTTCTGCATTTCTTTACAGATTTAAGAGTGATTGATCTCCTCACATAACTCTCAGCAAAGAATCATATTTTTCAAAATTATTCCTTTAAATTACCTCAGTATTACCAACACATTATAAATGTAAACGACAGAAATTAACAGCCAGCAGACATTATTTTTATACAGTTCTCTACCTTCTTTTTTCCTCCTCGGTGCTCTTCTTTGCTCATTTCCCCACGACAGCAGTCACTGTTGATGTCAATACTGTCGATATTCTCTATGGTTTGTATTTTCTTGTTGTGGTCTGGTGTGTGAAACGATGAATTCTAGGCTGTTTAAATTTTGTTGTATGTTTAAATTTATTTTACTCTCGTTTAGCATTTTAACTGTACAATAACTTAATCAGTCTCCTTTCTCCCACTGAATTGCCTTTCATTTCAAATTGAAGCTCATCTACTGCCTCCCTGCCATCCTCAAGTCTTAATTCAGATTCACAGGTCCAGGTTGTGTGTATATTGTATGTAATAAAATCTTAGAGATTTATTTAAAGTAACTGCAGTTCTTCTGTGTGTTCTCTGCTGCTTAAGTACCTTGTACAATCTGCGGGAGGATTTGCAGTGGAAAGGGGACACGCGTCAGTGTTTGGTGACTAAAGACACGGGAAACAATCCTGCAGACAAAGATATTACTGGATGGAGAAGTTGCAACAGACACACAAACGAAACGTCCACATCACACACACGAGGCTGTGCTTACACTCTGATGAGACAAAGACACACAGATACCAGCGCACTTAATCCTCTCAAAGACGAGTTAGAGATGGGCGAGGCAGGAGAGGGCGATGGATGGGAGAGGAATCGGAGGGCGGCAGATGGCCAGAAAGACGTCAATCCTTTTCATTCTTCCCAGACAGCATAAGGGCACTGTGGGTAATTGCAAGCAGGGCTGACGTTGGCTTCGGGACCCTGCACGTCAGAGAGGGGAGCTGAGCGAGTTAGAGGGAACATTTAAATACTGTGGGTCGACGGAAACCCAAAAATCTGAAATCTGAAGTTGTGTTTTGTGAGATTCACACTTGTGCAGATTTGCTGGATATTTCTGGGTGTTGTGGTGTCCAGTAAATGAAATGAAGCTCTAATCTGCCCTGTGGCATGAGAGAGAGAGAGAGAGAGTCGGACTTCCAGCACATGACATAAGGATATCACACCATCTGAGGCGACAGGGGGGTCAGGAATTTAATCACTGCAGCCATCGTGGTTGAGAGGAGCATCATCTGCTCCAAAACCACGTCCATTTTCTTTACTTCAGCTCAGTTTGAACATATTCTAAAGCAGCGGTGGAATGCAACTATAGTTCTGTTACTCAAGTACTATGCTTGAGTACAAATCCAAAATACTTAAGGTGCATAAAGCGAGAAAGTACAAGTACAAATTTTAAATTACTTGTACTGAGTTTTTCCACTTTCTGCAGCTTTATCCTTCTACTTTGCTACATCTGAGAGGCAAATATTGTACTTTTTACTGTAATAAATTTGCCAGAGAACTGAGAAATGCACATTTTCATACCTTTCCTGTCCAGGGAACCCTTGTATCTGCTTTTTTTATGGTTAAACTGAATGATTATTTCTTTGAGTTGAGACCTTCTTAAGATGTATAAATGATTTTTAAAAACCTTGTGGATCAGCTGGAACATGCATCGTTACAAATCTCACAACATTGCTGTAGGTTAAACTATCCAAAAGTATATACAGTAGTTAAAACAAGCTCAAATTTATTCAACTACAGCAGTAAAATGCAACAATATTGATCCAAAAACATCATATTTAACAGTAAAACACTATCAGGGAACATTTTACAGCAGAATAAGTACATTTTATTTATAGTGAAGTATTTTTACACTATGTTACTAGTACTTTAATTCATGTAAAGGATCTGAATACTTCTTCCACACCACAGGTTTTGAAGTCTTTAGTTGTTATCATTGGTAAACACTGATGGTTTGAGACTAAAATTATGAATTAATTCTGCTGTTTGACAGAACAACTCAAGTCAGTGGGGATTTATTTACTGGATCTCAGGCTAAATAAATCACAGATAAAGACACATTTGGTTGTTTTTCTAATTGAAATGAATACAAAATTTCCCAATTTGCACAAACTGGCCAGTGTAAAATTGTTGAACTATTTACAACAGATAAAACTGATATTTAAAAAATGTCTATGATACCTAATCAATAATTAAAACTTCAAAAACTATAATCAGATTAAT
>OMNN01002062.1:0-13253 GCA_900302755.1 Chromis chromis | reverse complement strand
GAATTTTTGGGAGACGTCATGTTCTTAACAGGTTCTATTGCACATGCTCTTTGGAAGCATGACTAAAGCAAGCAGACACTATTCTTATACAACCAGAGGTGGCAAATCCTGGTCCCCGAAAGTAAAAATCCTTTCCGTTCTAGATGTCTCCCTCTTCCAACACTCCTGATTCAAATGATCAGCTCATCATCAAGCTCTGCAGAAGCCTGGTAACGATCCTGACCATTTGAATCAGGTGTGTTGGAAGAGGGAGACATCTAGAACGGAAAGGATTTTTACTTTCGGGGACCAGGATTTGCCACCTCTGGTAATGAGCAGTCATAGGCGAGCTGGTTTGCTCGAGCTGCAGTGCAGTAGCGGGGGGTTGGTGTTGGTGGAGTTTTTTTTTAAGAAAAAACCTTCTAAATATGTCATTTTGATACATAGAGATGAGTGTTTTGGGTTTTGATGAAACACTGGAGAAAGACTTTAAGTTCAACATCTGACAGTTAGATTTCATACAGTATATGAAGCCAGATCAACCTGCTAAAAAAGCTGATTCAGCCACTGTTCTTTGAACAACCCACAAAGACTGCAGTTTGACTTCCACTGTGGCTTTACATCATCTCCCTTACTCCAGTGATTCTGTGCTCACCATCCCACCTGCTGTGGCATCGCTGTAGACTGTGAAGAATGCACGTCGTAGCACCATATTACCGCCATCCCACATCCCGACACCAGCTGCCTGTCGGCTTTTCAATCGATTCCTTTTGAGATTTTACAGATTCCCTTGAAGTCTAGACAAGGCCGAGCCATTCCTCAAATGTTTTAATTCTTTTAAAAGAATGTGTTCTTGAGATTCTCAGGCATGACCTCCACTGGACGTTTTACATTTCTGGCATAAGTCCTTAAACAAGTGGAGCTGGCTGGGCTTTTGCCACCTCGACTCTGGAAGGTCCTGCCAAAGGAGCTGAAAAACACCATTTTCAAAATCAACCTTCACTTGTAGACAACATTTAATTTAATCCATTATTTCAATTTTGGTACTTTTGGTATGAAAATGTGGTTTGTTGGTTGGTGTTGGTGGTTTTGTTTCCATAATTTCTGCAGTTTCTAATGAATATTTCATATTTTAATGCTATTCGGGCCATGCATTACACGGTATAGTATGAGTAATATCAGTATGTTAATATTAAATGGTAACAAATGCCTTAAAGTTGCTGCAGCTGTCACCTGCTGTCAGTGTATCTATCTTTCTGTTGCTCACCCTGACGTAATGCTATACAGTCTGGCATTCATCAAGCATGTAAGAGCAGGTTTGCTCATCTGTAATTCATTCTGGCTTTGCCGCCACAACGGCATAAACGCTGGTATGATCTGGTGGTCGCTGCTGCTAGAATAGCGCTCTCACATTAGAGGTGCCAGAACGAAGCAGCAGCTTGTCATTTGAACGGCTGAACAGTCAGCTAGTCTGCTGCCAGCTCATCAAAGCATGGAAAAGGGCAGAGACTATCGCTGCTGCTGCCAACTGCCTCTGCCAACACAGGTAACCACCTGTTTAGCATACGACACTACTGGTGCATCTGAGCTCACAGCAGCCGCTGCTGCAGCAGCTGCAGTCACATTCCTCCATCGACTGTGTAAAACCACAACCGCTCAGTCCCAAGCATTTGTCCAGTACACACCCAGGTCTGCAAGCAACAACTGGTAATTAATCAAATGAGATTTTTTTACTCAGTGAAATGTTAAAAAGTGATGCCCAAAGTGATGAATTTTGACCAACTAACACCCCCAAAACTTCAAATTATTAAGTTTACACCGACATATAGTTGAGAAAAGCTGCAATTTCCCATTAAAGAAGCTGGATTCAGAGGATGTTTAGACTTTAGTACTAACTTCCTATTTGCCTATTATACTTAAAAGTAGAGCTGCTAAAAATGTTCCTGTAAAATACTGGCAGCTGTGGTCGTCAGTATTTCACTGTATTTACAGTGTTACACTCGTAATTTACTTAAAATCATAAATATTGTATAATAGATTACAGCACTCTGAGGTTTACTGTTTATTACTCGAACTAAAGCGTAATATATTGTATTATTGCACTGTTTCCAATGTAATCAGCACTAAATGTAACTGTATTTTATGGTAAATTAAAACATTTTCTTTTTTTACAATGCGTAAACTATGAATTCCAGACATGTGCTTTAGATAACAGAGTGTCTTTAATCTTTATAATCCAGAATTAAAAACTCTGTTTACCATTTAAAAATGCATATTACACTATACATTTTTATGGTTTGGGGGCATTTGTTCAAAGGTAGCAATGTATGACATGCTGTAGTCTAACAACAAGGACAGACTTTGGACTGAATTTTTAAAAAGTAGAATATAATACAATACAAAATAAAGAGCACAGTTGTTATTAGGAATGTTTTCCAACAGAAGACATTGGGGTAATGTGGGGTAAAAACCCAAAGGAAATTATTAGAATTGATTTTTAAAAATCCTTATGAATGCAAAGAAAATGCCAAAGTGTTTTCACAATGTATGATAAAATAAGATAAATAAAACAAAGGAACAATAATCTAGCTTATAGTACAAACAAGAAAAACATTTAAAAATGGCCTTTCTCAGGGCATCAGTGTCTAACTTAAGTTGCTAAACAGTGTGACCAATGCTCTAAGAACTGTTTTTTTGTTTTCTTACTTTTGCCTGCTGTTAACTGTCATTTTCGTTATTGGCTCCAAAACAAATCCGCTACATAACTGTCTGGTTTGTCAGCACAACATGTGAGGTCCTGTTACAGTTTGTCCTCCTCTGAATGCGACAATCTTTTCATGTTTAACTCGCTTCCAATTTGTCAGCACCAATTAGCCGGCCACGTTCCTTCTGCTCTGCTGCAGAAGGGATGAGACCAATTTGGATTCTGATACAAGCCTGGAAAATAATTGCAATAGTGTGTGCAGTCTTTAATATTAAACAATGTTCTTTGTTTGTTTGCATATAAGGAAAGCTAGCTGAGGAATAGCTTGGTATCAGATTTAAAGTTTAGAAAAACTAACACCAAATGAAGATGAATTTGAACAAGACAAGTACGGCACAATATCTTGTAAAATACAGAAGTCTGTAAATATTGTAATCTTTATTTCTCTCCCTTTGATATTCACTTTGTGCTTATCTGCTGCAAAGTTCTAAATAAATAAAATGATTATTTTTTTATCAGATGATACTCATCTTGTCAGATTTCCCCTGCTCGTGTTTTTTTGTTGCAACAACCACGCTGACTTCTGCAGATTAAGGAAAACAGATGTCTTCTTCCGACCCAAAGGGCAACGTTGGCTGACATCAGCATGCATTTTAAGCCTCCTCTCTTTTAGGGAAAGCTCCTTTCTCGAGCTGCAACACACATTTTAGATTTCCAGCCCACGTGAGTCTAACAGGCATGTTGAGAGTATATCACTTTCAGGCAGCAGCCACATGCCTCTGCGGCTTCTGCCAGTTTGCTCAAATCAACTTTTGGATCATTTGTTGCAGTGCCGGTTTGTCTTCGAAAAGGTAGAACTTGGTATCACTGTTTTTCTCCCATTTTAAAACTGATATGTTCCAATGCTGAGGTCTCTAAGTTGTTTTTCCTCTATCACTCTGTAGCATTTGTGATAACAGCAAACATTTTCAGCTGTAACTGGGAAAAAAAACTCTTAAATGTAGCACAAAAATGGAACAACTCCAAATCTCGGCAGCCTTTAAAGCTGGAATGCTGTTACCTTTAATCTGTTTTTTGCTCATGTAGTTTTTCAGCTGTTTGCCTCTGTCAGATATTGCAATAAATTATCCATTAACTAGCATATTAATCAAACCAAATAAAAAAGCATCTGGTACCTCACACACACAAACACACACAACAGACAATACACACATGCAGCAAGAGCGTTCAGGCCACATGAATATTTTCTCCATAAAATCATAAGATACTTGGCTCCTTCTCTTATCCAGTCTGCGCAGACAAATGTCTGAAGCTATTTTGAGCATAAAAGCTGCCAAAACTGTGAGAGATGCCAACTATAGCGAAGGGCAACTATCAGCGCCTGAAACACAAATTTTCGGCCTTGGCCTGCATCTGTTTCACATCGACTCTTTCTGATGTTACTGGTGGCAACCCCAGTTCCATTGTATTCTTTTCAAGCAGTATTTGTTGAGCATTTCTAGTAATTTGTTATTGATGGAGAGAAGCGAAACCACACGCAACCAAGCTTCCAAGCCTGGTTACAGCCAAAATAACCTACATCAATCAGCCACCATGTTTAAACCACTTGCCTAATGGTGTATCCTGGGGTACCAGACATTAGCTGCAGATCCTTTAAGTCCTGAAAGTCACAAGGTGGGGCCTCCATGGATCCGATTTGTTTTGCGGAACATCTCACAAATGCTCAATCGCATCAAGATCTGGGGAATTTGGAGGCTAAGTCAACACTTTAAACTCTTTGTCACGTTCCTCAAATCATTTCTGAGCAATTTTTGAAGTGTGACAGGGAGAATTGTCCTGGTCAAAAAGCCACTGCAATCAGATTAAGATTTAATTTTGTCATTGCGGAGTACAACAAATTGAGTTAGGATCAGAATGCAGAGTTAGCCAGACTAGGGTGTCCTTGCACAAGGCCCAACAGTGGCTGCTTGGTGGTGCTGGGTCTTGAATCCTTGACCTCTGATAAGTCGCTCAAAGCCCCTTGACTACTTAGCAACCACTACCCCATCAGAGAATACTGTTGCAATGAAAGGATGCCTTGCCAGCCCACTACACTATCGTTCTGCTCTAGGGTAAAAAAATGCTTTGGCTTATTTGTAATTCTTTAAACTAATCACAGTTATTATAGGCAGAGCTAAGCAAAGGATGCAACTTCAATTTTCACTAAAAATAGTGATGGGTGCAATTGTTTCCATGAGACGAATACTTTGATTAAAATGGGGAATTCATCAGGAAAAAAATAGCAGCGCTGCCATACTGCATGATCCAAATCCTCTGCAAAACTTGAAATTTTCAGTGTGATCGGTTGCTGCCTGGAGGCTTTTGTTTCTCATAGCAAAGAAAACAAACAATCAGATACTGGAAAGGAAGGACAAAGTAGCCTGAACTGAGCAGCCAGTTGCAGACTCGTACTTGCATCCAACATTCGATGAGTCAGACTAAGATTGACGGTACATGTCCACATCAATGTGTCAGCTAAGAACATTACCTGTTTCCTCTCTTTCTACAGTGCATCCTGCCTTCATCTTTTCAATAGTTAAACGACATGCCTAGTCATCCACATGACATAAAATCCATCCATCCATCCGTTTTTCTTCGCTTTTCCGGTGTCATCTTGTGGAGGCAGCGGGTCAGTCCAGACGTCCCCCTCCCCAGCAACACTTTCCAGTTCATTGTGGGGGATCCCAGGGCATTCCCAGGCCAGATGGAATGTATATTACTTCTAGGTAGTTCTGGGTCCACCCCGGTTTCTCCTCCCAGCTGCTCAGAAAACCTCCAAAGGAAGGCCAGGAGCCATCCAAAAATGATACCCAAACCACCTCAGCTGGCTACTTTTCGATATGGAGCAGCAGTGACTCAATTTGGATGCTTGTATCTACAAGCTCTTTCTTTCGGTCACTACCCAGAGCTCATGACCATAGCTGAGTGTTGGAACAAAGACCGACTGGTAAATTGAGAGCTTTGCCCTCCAGCTCAGCTACCTTTTCACCACGACAGTCCGTTACAACTCCTGTATTATTGCTGATGCTGCACCAATCCATTTTCTCATCACTCGTGAACAAGATTTTGAGTACTTGAACTCTTTCACAACCCAGAGGGACCAATCCACCGGAGAACCGTGGCCTCAAGACTCTCATCGCTTCACACTCTGCTGCACACTGCCCTATTGCACGGTCAAGGTCATGGTCTGATGAAGAAAACAGAACCACATAATCTGAAAAAGCAGAGATGAGATCCTAAATTTCCACAAATGGACACCTACCTCACCCCAGCTCCACCCTGAGATCTATCTACCCTGAGGTCTATGAAAATCGCAAAGGGCAACCCACCAGAGGACTGCTGATTAATTATGATGTTCGGCTGATCAGGTCCAAGCTCTTTCACCTGCCTCTTCTCCTGATATGTTCTCCTCTCAAAAGGTTTTGATTTAAGTGACTTCCCTGAATTATTTAATTTCTCTTTCTCCATTTTACGTCTCTGTCTATCGTCTCAAACTCCCGCGGCTTGACCTGTCAATCAGCCGCACTTTATGACAGACGGCTGTGACGTCAGCCCCAACGTCGGCCCCTCCCATGGCGGGAGGGTGGTGGTATATAAATAATCCAGCTACATTCAACTGTGGGCGCAGGGAAGGTGCGCCCCAACATGGCCCTATCTCTTGTATTGAAGAGGAGTTACTGCGCATGTACAACTTTTAACGAGAGTCTATGGGCAAAGATTTTAGCGCCCCAGGGCGGAAAAAACGTCACCAATCGGACAACACAGATGAATGAAACAACTTTACTCATCATCATTCCCTATATAATATTTATTTTTCTCATCTTAAAATAGATATACATTTATTTCGAAATATTTATTATTTCATTTTTATTATTATTTTTATGTCTTATTTAAGCTAATGTAGTGAGTGGTGAGTGGTGAATGGTGGGGCGGCACCCTAGCGCCCTCTATTGGCCAGCCACCACTGGTCAGCATGGGTATTGCAACCAGTCTGCAGCAAGCTAATAGAGCCAACATTAAGGGTTTCAGCAACACAGACCCGCTTTTGCTCTCCACGAGCATCAATGAGCTTGACGTGACCCTGCCGCTAGTTCAATGGTTGTCCTTCCTTTGATCGATGCTGACCACTGCCTACTGTGAACACCCCACAAGACCAGCTGTTATGGAGACTTTCTAAACCCAGTCCTTCAGCCATCACAACGTGGCCCTCATCAGAGTCACTCTCGCCCATTTTTCCTTCTTCCAACGCATCAACTCCAAGGACTGACTATTCAATTGCTGCCTAATACATCCCACCCACTGACAGGTGCCATTGTAGCGAGACAATCGATGCTATCACTTCACCTGTCAGTGGTTTTAATGTTGTGGCGGATTGCTGTCATTACATGGTTTGTGACCACACTAAGGCATGTCTACAGAGAAAGCTGAATTTTTTAGCTCATGCATGTCTAATGGAACAGCCATCTTTTAATCAATCCAGCTGCCTACTCAAGTGCAGTAATGGCTTCATTGGTATATAAAATGTAAACACCACTCAAAGCCTATTTCCACCCTGAGAGTCTATTTTGCTGCCTTTTATGAACATAACTATGGTGATGGTGTGTTAGGCTGACTCAATACTGTGCCTTAATTCCTCTTATTTAGACCCACACAGAGCACCAGAGCTGCTGATGCTGCTGTTCTGCTAACATGCTGCTCACACTATGCCTTCTGTGTTGACATGGCTTAAGGCATCTGTGCCACCAGCGCAGTCCACAAGTTACCCTTTCAGAGGATTTTTTCCACCCCACACCTATGAGTCTGTGCACTCTACTGGCTGACAACCTCACCTCCTCTTTTTCTGTTCATATATGTAACAGGTGTTAGTAGACGCCTGATTATGGGCAGCAGTGGGAAACCATCTGTTTCACAGCTTGCTGGTGGTCGATTTAACCTGGCCGTCTTGTCTCTTAGCGCCAGACTTTCCTGCAACAGAGCGAAAGGGGACGAAATAGGCTTGAAAATGAGGTTGCATATTGTTTTTATAATCATGTCTGTTTTAAACATGATCAAACACAGTTTAACCTTGATTAAGAAGCTGCAAATACAGCATCATTGTGTTTTGTCTGATGTACAATCCTTTGCAGTCTCTCTCCTTCATGGTGCCTTCAGATTCAACATTCAGGCAACATAACTATGGCCAGGTCATGGTTTCACATATGCAAGGGCATGGAAATTTTATCTGTAAAGGTCTGTGCAGACTCTGCAAAGCCTGAAATTTGCATGAACTGTACGCACAGCGTGCGCCAGAACAGTAAGACGCTTGTTTTGTGCACAGTATGTAGGTCATGATATATGTACTATATTCCACATCCTATTCTTGTTAAGCGGGTGCACTCATTTTCTTTATTTCTTTAAACTTTGTTGTCGAACAACACACAAAACACAATACAGGAGCTCTTCTTTTTTCTGTCAGGAGGTCATTGACATGTTTTCTGGAGTAAATGACATTTTAACGTCAAAAAAATGGACTGATAAAACCTGAACTGTGTAGGAACATGCCACAATAAAACTCATGTAACATACCGTGGAACAACACAGTGATTTTATGGAAATAGAAATTGGCTTTTGTCACATCCCACCCCCCAAACCATGCTCAGTATTAACCAGTAGTGAAGGTAATTGTATTCTTTTATGTGAAGAAATGAGTAATTTTCCGTTTCAAAGTTGCTTCCTCCTTCTTCTACTTCATAAATTAATGACTTCTGGTCTTCGTCTGTTATGGGACAATGTGCACATGACATAAGGCAGCTTCCACAGTGACTCTGCAGCAGAAAATCTTGTGCCTCCAGGTGGAAAAGCAGAAAATAATTGATCATTTGTTTAGAGATGTGCAGTCCTACCTCAAAGGATAATAGAGAGCCAGAGTGAAACTTATGAATTTTCTTCCAGAAGGCAGAAAGTGTAATTAAAAATCACACAACATTGTAAGAAATGCACTAATACCCAAATCTGCTCCTATTCAAGAGTGTACAACATGGTTTAGTCCATTTATCTGAATAGTGAGACATGTGATGACGATTAATAGTAACCATAGTGATCTTTGCACCTCAGACATCAGAAGCTGCAGAGAATGGCTAAGTGGTGAATCTATTCAAATGGACAGGAAGGGTGGACATGCTTAATGTCACAGATTATAGCTGGTAAAGTGACAAGGGTGACATAAACAGGTGCTGAAATAGACTATTTGTTATCATACATTGAAAGATGGATAGCAAACCCCTGGAACATCTTTTGCTTTTTCAGAAAAACATGTTAAAAGAATCCTCAAGGAGAGCTTGTAAGGAACTGATTACTCCACGTGTGACGGGCTTTGTATAAACCACCATGCAGCATGTTGGTAATAAATGAGCCTTAAATGGACTCGCCGACGCTTACCTGTACCTGTGGCAACATGGTCACAGTAGCGCAACCTCTTGTGTTGTTCTGATGTATGCTATTCTTTCTTCTGGGAGCCTTTCATCTGCAGGCTGCTCTGTGCATTGATGCTTGTTGTGTGGTTATGCATTTACTGTACAGCCATCTCCGACATCTAAAGACTTAACTAGCATCTGACAAGCAGTAGTCCTTTTAATAGGAAAAAAAGAGAAAGAAAATACTACAAAACTAAGATCCTTGAAGCAAATCACCATACTGGTTGAGCTTTCCAGGCTGTTATTTCTTCTTTCTCAGTATAGTTTAGTAAATGCGGTGCAGTTTTGTGGCTGATTAGAAAGCAATGAATACACCACATGAAGCCACACAGCCACACAAGAGCAGCCAATGGTTGTTTAATTTTTAACTTTTACCACATCTTGTTAGATTATGCTCAAAAGTATGCTGCAACTTGTTACTCTTTTGTGCAACAATAGTTACGCTACTGTTTTTATAATTCTTAATACACCAAATAAGCCTTCTTTAAAAGAAGAAGCTATCCCGCTGTTCTCATAGATACACTTGCAAATATTTATTTTTTTCTACTGTTATGTTTTATATTTGCACATTTCTTATTGTACTTTTAAAAATGAGGATGCTGAGTAATTTTGTTGCACACTGTGCAATGACAATACAAGGAATTCTATTCTATTCTATGTACTAACAATGCAACCACATCTCACAAAAATTACATTCATACACAACTAAACTTCACTAAACTTAAATTTAATTTTGTTTTGAAAAAAACAACATATTTTTCAAATGGTAAGGCTTTGATACATTCTGGTGCAAACATTCAACTAATATTTTGCATATTTCTAAACTGTGCAAGATACATTTTTCTACATATACAAGAATCTGTACAATATCGGTATTTTTACACTTACGGAAGAATTGTGCATTATAGATAAAAACTGTGCAATATCTACTTATGAAAGAATCTTTGCAATGCCACTGACATGTGCAATATTATTGTTGTTTCCACATCCAGAGGAGTTTTTTCTGTGCAATATCTGATAATGCACACACTGAAGAATCAGTACTTACGTGTATTTTTATTTTCTACTGATGTTCCCTATTTTTGCACCATCGCCTTTGCTGCTGTCGCCCTGGAAATTTCCCCACTGTGGGATTAATAAGAGCTGATCTTATCTTATCTTAGGAAAGGCTTCCAGTTTAAAAGAGCCATAAAGTCTGGATAAGGAGGCAGAATGGAGGCATAAGTCAGCTACAGGACTTTCATCCAGGAGACTGGGTTTTTTTTTCACTCGTCAGTTTCTGTTTGGTTTGGTTTAGGCACCAAAAATACATGGTTAGGTTTAGGAATATATTCTTTGGATGACAATTTCACAAAGATAAATACTGTACAGGTCAGGGGCCTGGTTAAGTTTTGGCATCAAAATTATATGGTTAAGTTGAGGAAAATATCATGGTTTGGGTTAAAATATGATTCTTTTACAACGTATTTGAAGCTTCTCCTCCATTTTCTGGGTTTAAGGGTGAGTTTGGCTCCATCTAAAGCATCTAAAGCAAGAAAAAAAATTGGCAAATATATGTTGATTTAAGACGTATTTGTGAACAAATGTAATCCGGCTAAAAGTGCGTCTCCCTCAAAACGTAATTGACATGTTGCACAGGCACATAATTTTTGGGAGACGGGGCTGAACAAGTGTGCTGAAAAATCGAATTTTAAACCATTACCGCTTCCACAGAAAATAAATTATAAACTGTTTTGCTACAAGTGAAAATACTTTGATCCACCTCATGCAGTATACATACTATAACTTCCTGGATATTAATGGTGTTTCTGCACTAGATCCGACATCGTTTCACCAAGCCAGAGTGTTTTCACCTTGATAAATTGATCACTTAGCAAATGAATTAATTATCATTTTGGAATAGACACTCCAGCATTCGAGACTGACCTGAAAGTGTCTGAATGAAGCCTGCACCGATTGCCTCACATCATTTCGCTGGGCAGCCATCTCATAAGTACTTTGTGAATGAAATGGAGCAATCCCAAAGGCAATTGTGACTGTGAGCCATTTTGTGCTATTTGGGTAGTGAGGATGTCATAATGACAAGCAGTCTCTTCACTGAATCGTCCTAATTTTTCACACAAACTGCGATTGTTTCCAGTGGAGATTCAGTTTAATTGATACAACTTTAAATAACATTAAATGCCAGTGAGGATAGTGGAGGCTCGTATTTTTGTGACAATGTTCTCCGAGGTTCTGTAAGATTCTGTATTCCTCATATTGAGTCAGCTGAGAGCTGGAATAGCCTATTGTGCTGTTGGTGAGGCAATTCTGAGATTCGCCCCCATGATTCAAGTGATTCTGTCAAACAGATGGAGTGATTCAAATTAGATAAAAGACTCCAACTTCCCATGTATAATGCAGAAAGAGAGCACTTCCTTTTCCCCTTAAAGAGATCCACTTCCCTCCTCTGACCTCATAAAATAAGCTACAGTACGTTTCTTCCTCGCACATTCTTCTCAGTTCAGCATTCTGGAAGTTGCTTAGCAATCCTTTTTTGTTTGAGTCTTTCTATACAAGTGTTCATGTGCAAATGGGACAAAGATGGCAAAGTGGTGACAACATCTCGGTTAATAATACATCCCATGAAACCTATTGGAAAAAAAGAATTGCAATTTTTATTTGTATTCATGTACAGTATGAACTACAATCTCAGGTATCAATAATTGAACATCATCCTCAGGGAAATTAGTTGGACTCCTTACAAGCACAGTCTCTTGTTGTTGATGTTGTTTTTTTTCTTCTTTTTGTTTTGCTTTTTTGTCTTTTTTTAACAATTGAAGCACATGTAAAATTATGATCTGAAGATTTTTTTTTTTTGCATTATGTTTTTGAAAATATTTTTTTTTGTAGAAATTGAACCATGTGATGATTATTCTCTCCAAAAATGAGAGAGAACGTTTCCCACATACAGTAACCCCTTCCCCCATACATGGACAGTTGGCAGAATAACACACAAGAATTTGATCACCTTGGCTAAGGGTTTTGCACAAAAAATCAAGCTCACTCTGCTGGTATTTCAAGTCCAACATTCTGCATGTCAGTCTTAATTTCATTCTGGCGTTCGCATGTTTCTCCCCACATAATTCCATCCTGCTAAAGCAAATACCAACACAGAGATATTCCATTCATTCTCAGGAACTCACAACCCTCATTCCCAAATATATATATAAAAAAATCGGAACCATTTTTTTTTTTTCACTGTAGCCAGCGTCAACATTGAATCATTAAGCCACCAAAAGCATTGAAAAGGAATTGAGCATTGAAAAAAGGAAACAGTGGAAAAGGGAAAGAATGGTTTACTCATTGACATTACCATTGACGGTACTATTCTCATCATTCATAATGCTCCCTGAAGGGCTGGCGGTGAATAGGTTTCTGTTTCAATTGTTCTTGCTCCATTTACAGCTTCATCTGTCCCCACCAGAGGACCAGTCTTTAAATGCATGTTTTTGCTTCCATCTATGTTTGTTCACCATCCCACTGCTGTTGTAGGAGACAAAAGAATAAATTTAAGAGACCGGCTGATCAGAAGCTTATGATTTTGTGAGTGACAGTGCTTTGTTTTTGCTCATATTTTTAAGCTATGGTAGCAGTCTTCACAGAGATGAAAGTCAACAAGGCGAGTGGAACTGCCTGCCGCACAGTTAAAATTGTCCTATTTTTCTGCTTTATGAGGGAGATTTATTTTAAATAACTCAGACACACTGCATTGCAAAGTGACATTGCGTGTGGGTCGCATCCCTTCAAAAACCCTTCCGTAAATATGCATCCCATAATGCCAGTTTTGCCGATAATCAGTCGCATTTTGTGAAAATCGCCAGTGGGAAATTAAAATATGCTTGTTGCATGGAGACCAAAGCGAAAGGCATATCTACCTCTTCTTACTTTCTGCACAAGGTCACTGTTTCCATGGCGACAGGCTGATGGCTAGTTTTTGCCTCCTTATTCCTTATCTATTTTTCACTCCTCTCCCTTCATATCTGCAATATCTTTGTTTGAAGACCCCTCATGACTGTTGTGAGTCTGGCTTCCCTCCC
>OMNN01002053.1:0-11505 GCA_900302755.1 Chromis chromis | reverse complement strand
CATCCACTACATCGAACCCCCACATACCAAAAGAAGGCACCACAGCTTCTAAACAGACTCATTGACCGAGAGAAGGACTCAACAAAACAACAGCATTAAATAAACACAGCCTGGAAGGGCTTCATTCACATTACAGACTACAGCAGTCTCACCAGGGAGACACAAAATTGGTACTAGAAAGACTGTTGTGTCACAGACAGAGGAAACTCGTAGTTTCTGGGGTCAAAGATTAACAGTCTCTTCCTCTTCTGGGGTAGGTTTCATTGTCCAAAACTTCACCTCAGTTGGAGGCTGCAGGGTTGATCACATGCACTGTAGCATGAGCAGATTGAAAGTGAGGGGGCACTGTTGCTACATGACAATGAGCCACCATCATGTAAGCTTGGTTTTCTGTCTGTGTGCTCTATTTTCTGTTCAGTGTATCCACACCCGCCCTTTTCTTCAGGGTCCAGAGGGCTGCTACATCATATTATTCATGCAGCAATCCTCTTGTTGCATAAATGCACAGGATTCGATTCTTTAGGTGTCCGCATGGCTAAATAAATTAAATTAGAAGTCAAATTATAAGAATGAAAGTCCATTCTTGATTTCATGGAGCCTTTTTTCCTCAGGTTGTATCCGTTTTGCGCTCCCCAAAATTCATGCTGTCCACTTTCCCCGCTTCAGTCACTGGATACTCGACTCTGCGCCTCCTCAGCAGAGTGGGGGAATTCAGGACAGCAGCCCCTCACGTGTGCGGGGTCGGGGGTCGGCAGGGGCAGACAGCGCTTTAGTTGACCTTGTCTTGGAAGATGTAGAGGTTGTTGGTGGCCGCTACGGCGATGATGTTCTCATGTGGGTGCCACGTAGTGTGAAGGATCTTCTTGCTGAAGTCGAGGCTGTCGACGCTGATCTCATCTTTACGCCGTTTCCCTCCTACACACACCTGCAGGACAACAACAGGGATGAGGAGGTGTTGAGATGTGGGAGTGTTTGCAAGCTTTCAATCATAAATTAACACAGATTTCTGTGATTTTAAAGAATGTTTGATTTTTGTGGCCACTTTAGCAGCAGGAATGGAAACACCATCGCTGTTGAGTCACCTTACAAGTTTAATATAAGAATGAGTTAGCAAATAGTGGCTTATTTACAAAGGGAGGAACACTGGTATCCACCTGGAGTCTTTTATTGCCACTTGGCAGAACAAAGTCAATATTCATTCTCCACTTAGGTCTGTCTTCACTAACTCTTAAGGGAAATATTTAGCTCTTAAGCTGAAAAATGCTGCACTATGTTCACCAGCTAGTCGCATGTATTGTCTGTTTGGTGCTGAGCAGTGAGTTTGTCAGAGCTTTTATGCTGATGACAGCAGTGAGGGCGTATAAAATACATAAATATGTATTGCTGCAGCTTTAAAGCTGGAGTACGCGATGCATTCCAGAAGCATTTTCTGTTATATTTGTTGAAAGTCTCTTTACATCAATAAACCATAGCTCTGATAAAAAAAGGGAATATTTGTTACCTAGCACAGTAAAAAGCCAGTCCAATTATTGCATTTGATCTGCATGAGATAACTATGTATTGTTTTCACAAGGCTAGATGGACACATTGCTAGAGCTAAAGAACAGATAGCACAAGCATAGCAGCTATATTTTACAGTTCCATCTAAACCTACAACACACACATAAACATGTCACATGGTTGTGTGCATTTGTAACTGCATCATTCAGTGCTTTTTGTGGTCTCCATATTCCTACAGTTTCATTAGAGTATGTAACTGCATCTGTATATGTGTTCACCACCTTTCTGCATTGTAGCCTAGCTGTGAGAAAGTGTTGTTTGATGATATTTATCTAATATTAGTCTATGTTGGGTTTAAAATGAATGTTTTTTAAATGTGACGATGCCATCTTTGTGGGTTTTTGTTAGACATGAGTTAGTTTTGATGCACCATGCTTCTCTCCCTACAACGCTCTGTGTTCATGTGTTCTAGATGCGTGTAGGGAGACCTGAAGGGAGGGAATGTTTTTTTTTTTTGCTGTATACGGTCATGCAGCCTACTCTTGCTGTTTCTGCATTCCTGCAGACTCTAGCTGTAACAGTCAGAAAATAAGGAATTCCACTGTTTACTGTGCACAGTATTATATCTTCAAGGCCATCTGGTCAATTTGTTGTGAAGAGTGATGCAAAAAGAACAAGCAAAACATCTAAGAACAATTAATCTGGCAATTACTAGCATCTACTTAGAAAAAGTTTGATATTTATCATGTCACTTTCCTGCTAGTAGTCACACCTAGTACATAAATTCCACACAGTTCCTCAGCTTTGTCTGTGTTACTGTTAGAGCAGGTGTATTTTGATATGTAATTTCTGGATAATATCATAATCAATCACATGGTAACTCATCAATGAGGATTCCCACTCATCAGAGTTACAAGATATCAAGAAATAATCATTTAAAGACAAGTGGATGTGTTGTTTCAAGACAGCAACTGACTAATTTACTGCTGCCACAATTAGTTGATCAACAGGCAATTAATTGGCAACTGTGCTAACAACTGAATTGTCTTTGTCATTTTATTTGGCAAAAATCTCCTGAAACCACTGCTCCTTGCTTCACAAATGTGATGATTTGATGCTTTTCTTTGTGTAAACTAAATCGTTTTCTACCACTGTTTGGACAAACTAAGCTATTCGGAGGTGTCAGATTAGACTGTGGGAAATTACAGGAAGCATTTTCACTATTTTCTAACATTTTCTAGAGAAACGACTAATCAATTAATGTGGAAA
Source organism: Chromis chromis (assembly GCA_900302755.1). Lineage (NCBI taxonomy): Eukaryota > Metazoa > Chordata > Actinopteri > Pomacentridae > Chromis > Chromis chromis. The sequence continues at coordinate 8,736 of OMNN01002053.1, read as the reverse complement.
ATACTAATTTACTAATTATTCATTCATGAAAATTATTGTTAATTTCAGCTATTAACTAATTGCATTCATTGGTAATATGTCTGCCAATCATTACTCCAAATAATACTGGCAGTATAAAATGCCAGAAAATAGTGAAAAATGTCATCAACAGTTCCCAGCCCATGTTGACAGATTTAAAACATCTGGCCAACAGTCTAAACCCAAATATATTCAGATTTACAATCACAGAAACAAAGGAAGAACCAACAAAGTATTTTGTATTTCTGCATTTTGTAAGTGTAAGTTTTAGCCATTTCTGTATTTATATACAAGGTCTCTTTAGTTGTGCTGATCGGTGGAGAGTTTCAGGTATAATAAAACTAAATCAAGCTGTCTACCAAGTCATACAGGTTAACTTGTGTTGGTGATCACTGATGTACCTTGCGGGGCTTCAGAATAGCTCTGGGTTTGCTGTTCTCTCTGGACGCTTCCAGTGTGACGTCCCGTTTGGTGTTCCGGTCAAACATTCGGAAGAAATTGTTATAGGAGCCGGTCATTATGACGCTGAGGACGAGAAAAGGAGAGTGTAAGGTCATTGAAAGAGGATGGATAGACTGATTGATTTGATTGATTAATGGATTGAAAAGAAGCCCCACCTGTCTGATCCGTTCCAGACACACTCAAACTTGTCAAAGATGCAGTCGTTCTCATATAGAGAACAAAGTTTGCCCCGTAAATAGTCATGAACCTGCAAAACAAAACAAACGCATTAATATCTGAAGTGGTTGTTGGATTATGAACAGTCTCTACCAGCCTCTAAAGTTCTAGTGGACAGTGACGCAACCATAAAGCTGCACTACCATATGCTCTACTTTCAATAATCCCTGCAGACCTGGTGACCTCCGCTAAGATGCTCGGTAGCAGGTGGAGGCGGAGGTGGAATTGGACGGAGAATCCCTTGAGCCTCGCTGATGGCCTTATCAATCATGACCTGCCCTAAGATGGTTTCCCCTGATCAGACAGTGTGGATCTGACCCCGGCGACCACACAGTGGGAGGTTTTGCCCTTCAGGTTGCATCAGCCCCAACACTATCTGTCTTTTTTCTGGCACTCGCCTCAATAAGCCCTCCTGGGGTAATTGCTAAAGATGACACAGTTCCAGATGGGCAGGGTGACAGTGAAACAGGATTATGTTGAGTGATTAGCCTGAAAATCAATAACTTTTGATTTGATCTGGGCTCAACTGTTATTTACTGACATCCCCCGCTGAGAATTGGAGCCTTCTAACTGTCCAACAGGCACATAAAAGGGTAACGAAAGCATACCTGGTATGTCTCAAGTGGTTTGTTCTCCATTTGAAGGTCCCACACCTTGACAGTGAGGTAGTCCCTTGTCATCAGGTAGCGTCCGTTGTGGCTGAACTTCACGTCAGAAATGGATGAGATGATTTCAGAGAAAAACGAGCGAGTGGATGGATCTTCTGGCTCCTCAAAGTCTGCAAGCAAGAGAACAAACAAAAAGCAGTCAGAAGATTTTTTACACATTTTTACACCGTAGGAGCTTGAGATGTTGTTTTTTTTCCTCCTCCCACAAGTCTTTGAATCCTTTACGGTAAAGAAAAAGCACAAAGCTGATTTGGTTCGGGTGGTGGAGGCTGTCATTAGCAAACAATAACAGCCACAACAATGCCTGGGTGCTGGTTTTGCTGCAGCAGCTGCATCTCATCGCAGAATTAGTTGTGTGTTTAGGGAGATAGTCGTGGGTCAGCATGGTGGGTAAATATTGGTTATGAGTCATATTGATTTTGGCAGCTGCTGATCTGTGTGCAGGCCAACACGCTGGGGATAAGAGCCAGGCATTCCATCGTTAGCTGTCAAGTTATTGTTCCTCCTCCTCTTTTTCCTCCCACCCTTCCTCCCCTCTTTCTCCTCTCCATCTCTCCAAAAATGCCCCCCCCCTGCTCTCCCCTTCCCCTCCAATCCTCCTCCTCCTCAGCTGAGGCCTGGAGAATAGCTCTGTGATGTGTCAATGGGGAGTCTAACAAGGGATGCGGCGTGAGAGATGAAAAAATGGGGGGATGAGGAAGGGATAAGAAAAACAAATCAATGTCAAAGTGCTGGGCCCATATGAGCCCCGCTGGATTTGTGTGTGTGTGTGCCAGTGAATAAGTGGGAGTGCAATGTGTGCATGTATATATGCATGTGTGTGTGCGTCCCTGCCCTCCCTTCCGCCCATCCCGCTCCAGGGGTGTATAATAGGGTCCCTGGGGAGTCGGTAGGGGGGCTGCTTGGTCCCTCTCTCCCTGTCCTGGGGCTCAGCGCTTTGGCAATCCTCTACTATGCCTCCACCCATCCCTCACCCATCCATCCATCCATCTTTGCTATAACGCTGATTGATACCAGCAGCCTCCCAGATTTATAGGCATGGAAGGAGATAGAGCACGAATATGAGGTTCATGAAGTTATGTGTGTGTATGTGGATGCCATAGAAAGGAGGAGGTGTGTGTGTGTGTGCCAGAGGGAAGGCATTATACATCACTCTGTGCCATACACGTTCATGCAGCGAGACAGTAGGTCGGTATTAACAGACCTGTCCTGAGGCTAACAAGAGCACCTGCCTGCTCTGTGGGCGTGTGCACCGTGAACACCTGTCCAGGAATGGCACATACTTGTCAATATCAAATACTGAGAGGGCAGCTGTAAATTCCCTCCAAATCCAAACACTTTCCTTTATCCAACGCCCTTCAAATGCTCATGTGAAATTCAACAGGCCGCGTTAGCGCACGGTCCAGTGCACGCGTCGATATGTCTGAGGAAATGACTGACATTATTGAACAACAAGGTGTGTCCATGAGGGACTAATGTGATTGCTCTTAAGCCATTGATTTTTCAGCGAAAATGTCAATGTATTCATTATTCATTCAACCAAAGTGTATGCGTGTGATGTTAAGTTTTGGAGAAGGCCATTCATTGTTCGGGACACACTACGCGATTTATTGATGGGTTATCAATTGCGGTGTATTGAGCAGGGGAAGCTCACTTGTCACTGCTACACATGAGGTGGAGCTGAAGCAGAAAAATTGAGTGTGAATTGGCGACCAAGGTGTTTCCATTGTGTCCATATAGACTTTCAGTTTTCACAGTTTTGTTAGTATTTGTTTTGTCATATATGTACAATTTTACTTGAACCTGCACTTCTCTCCATTTTCCATCCTCCTGTTTTTGCTTCAAGCTAATCATTACTGACAATGCTACCACTCTGGTGCCATAGAGGACAAAGAGGACATGTCATTTGTGGTCAATTCAAGGAATTTGTGCACTTTGATGGCCCGAAAAGGAGGCGATATTCTACAGTTACATTTAAATGAAACACAATGTGCCACTTAAAAGTGACTGTTCTGTTTTTTTTTTTAGACTAGTATCTAATCAATAGTGGCAGCTGTAAAGTAAAAAAAAAATCATAAAACAAAACAAATGTATTCAGGGATTTCAGGATAGTTAATTATAACCATCTCTGCGTGGAGGGTTGCTAGACAGAAGACTTGTGTAGATGAAAAATCTACGGTTACATGAATAAAATTCTTGAAAACAAAATTCTATAAATCAAGTATTTAGGAATATTTTTAGGCTTATTGACCCTCTAAATCCCAAAATCAGCCAGCCAGTTTGAAAGGCATGCTATCTTTTTAAAAATGTACCAAATTGACACCATTTATCAGAGCGAGAGACAGAAAGAATAAGCACATTATCAATTGTCAGACAATATTTAAACAATTTTTCTGTGATGTGCCTCTCTATTATTAAGCAAAATGCCAAATCAAAAAGCCTAAAATTATGACATTTAATCAAAATAACTTTATGATTTATTAAAAAAAATAGCCAAAAGTAAATTAGTGACTCAGTTGTGACCAACAATCACGTGACAAAAATTTTGGGATTTTTCGGCAGAACTGGGAAAAACTGCAGGCTGTGTTTACAAAAAGCAAATACAAGACAAGCATGGAAATAAATTAGAAGAGTAAGTAGTAAAATATGTATAGTATGTAGAGACATAACTTTGCGGGCACTTAAAAAGTTAACATGTTTCAGTTTTTTTCAAAATTTGGTAAAATCAAGAATCAAAGAAATTCAGCTTTTGAGTTTTGTTTGTGATTTAGGTAATTATAACTTCATTATGCTACACAAAATACATTTTTGAGTTCTTTGTGCTCCTAGCCATGGTTGAGTGGGACTTTAAATTGCAGTGAAAAATTAGCCCACAGTGATGAAAAGTGTGACAGGAGCAAAAAATTTGAAGAAACTGCTTGGGATTCAGAGGGTTTAAAAAAGAGCAGCATTTTTTTCTGATGGAACTTGGACTCATGAAGTCAGTATTTTCAAATCTTGATAAAAAGAATAGTAAGCTAGAAAAATAAAAAGCACCACATGAAAGAAAATCTATAAAGATTACTGTATCTGTGACACTTCAATCATTTTTTCTCCCATGATGCACTCCACCGATACTCACATTTGCAATGCTTGTCACAGAGCGCAGCCTGTCTCATGTCACAGAGGCGTATTGAGCCCTTGCTGCTACTGTAGGCAAAGGTGTGACAATGCTGGGGATGAAACTCTGCTGAGGTGATTACTTCCGTCAGCTCCTCCATGTTGGCTGGCTTGATGTCCACAATGTCTGAGAGGCAGCCACTAAGGAACAGCTTCTTTAACATGACTGCAAAGGACATCTAGTGCACGTGAAAGTCCAAACACATTTGTACTGTTCTGAATTGTAGCTGTGAAATACATATTCTATACAACCTGGTGTTAGGAAATTGTTACTTAAAATGACATTAAGAAACAATACATATCGACCCTCTATTAGACCAATTTTGTCTCTAAGACTGTTTTTTTTTTTCTTGGTATGTTTTCACATTATTGTTTGCATAAAATGGGCCGATAATTGTGGCCGATATTTGGCATTTTTCCGATTATTGGTATTTTTATTGACCAATTATTGATAAATTAAATGCGTTACTTCAGGCATGAGGCAGGCACCTCTTTCTGTCTTGAGTCACTCTGGGGTCTCAGAAATGTCTCTCAAGCAAAGACTGCAAAAACTGAAAAAAAAAAAAAAAAAAAGCAGACAAACCAGGAAATTAGCTTCTCTCACAGTGGCTAAGCTATGCTAACGGCTAGCCGCTAATTTAGAAGGCAGCCACAGATTACCCTGAAACAGAGTCTGAAGAGCAATAATTAATAATGCTCTAAGATCTGAACCTTAGTGGGCAATAAAAGTGACAGAACAGTGAAAGATTAAGAAAATAGAGAAGAACAGCAGGAGACAAATTGATCAATCTCAGTTGATCCCACATAAACAGAGCAGAGCGTCCTAATTTAATCGCTCCTATTTCTATTTTACATATTCGGCTCCTTATTAATGAAGAAGTCTAGTCATGAATGACAGATTCTCTGCTATCACATGCTGGTAAAACATTACATTTACTGTATATTGGTTCCAAATATCAGCCATCGGTCTTTGTTGATTACCAATAATCAGTATCAGCCCAAAAACAAACAAATAAAAGAAACAAATCAGTCAAACCCTACAAACAGTAATAAATGTAGAAAACACCCAAGTTTGAGGATACTGAAGCTGCGGTCGGTGATCTCCAGGTTCCACAGGTTCACCCGGAGGTCATCAGTGGAGATGTAGGTCTGGAGGTCGGAGTTGACAGAGATGGAGTTGATGTGGTAGGTATGAGCATTGCTGAACACACGTCTGGCTGTAGCCTCAACCATCAAATCCATAGGCTGCAGCACTGGCACCTGGGGGTTAACACGGGTCATTTAACAGGAGATGCGACGAAATACAGAATAATATGCATAGAAAGAAGATTCATATTGAAGGCTTTGATGTGTTTTGCAGCACTGATACACTTTTCCATTTACCTTGAAGGTGGTTTCATAGAGGCCTGCTCAGATATTTATCTGTGTATATGTGCACGCACCTGGTTTGCTGGATTCTGTATGAACATATTTATGTGTGTGTGTGTGTGTGAGCCACAACCGGATGACTCCAGGGATTCATTTGACATTTACTCCACAAATCTTAATGAAACAGAGACAGCGACTAAAGGGCTCCAGGGCTGTTTGATGAGCTGGTTCAATCAGACTGTGAATATCTGTTTGCTACACAGCTACTCAGTGATCTCGCCTGCCTCTCTCTCTCTCCTTCTCATGTAAGTGCTGAATAAGTCGCTCTTGTTTGTGTGTGTGTCAGGGAGAAAGAGAGGAAAAAGAGAGAAAGCGAAGGAGGAGATGGCCCGAGGGCATCGCTGGGCCCTGCTGAGGAATGATAACTGAACTCTACAGAATTAAGATGAGCTCACATACACACACACACATACATACATACAGTTTCACAGTGCGGCTAGGGCTTCAAAGAGGCCCAGCACCAGTCTGCATGCAGCCCCCCGTTGGCCAGATAAAACCCAGACAAAGAGAGAAGAGAGGGGAGGGAGCGAGGAGAACAAATCGACTGCTTCTTCCCTTTTCCTCCCCGTCCGTTGCTGGCACTGACAGAAAGACATGGCAGCCCAGCAGGCTGCTGTATCTCCATGGGTGTCACTTCATTTCCATGTCTTTCACTAGCTGTCCAGAGAGACACGGACCATATTAACCCATAACCCCCAAACACTGACAGCTTGCCCCTGCACCTTCACAGTGATATAATAGATTGTCTTACTCATCTTTGCTTTAAAAATTGTGTAATTCTCAAAATTGGTTATATATTTTAAAGCATAGCCAGATAAAACACAAAAATAATATGTTTTATGTTTTAGGGAGAAACTGTGCAATAAATCTCACATCATACATTTTTGTGTTAGATTTTTTGCGGCTCTATTTGGACTCATATTTCTGAGTTCCTCCCTCTGCTCCTCTGCTTTCTCCCCTTTCACAGCCCTTAAACAGGATTGCCACAGTCCCAGCCTGTCCTCCAGGTTGCTATGATCCCCTGGCCAGCCAGACAAAGAGGGACAGACACGCTGAACATAGCACTAATCTGCTATGGCAGACACCCGCAGACACACACACACAGACACACACACACTGTCCTATGTGTGCGCCCTCCTTTGTGTGGAAATTAAATAGGTAGTGGAGTGATAAGAATGAGCGAGAGGGAGAGGATGATCCCTTCATGGTGTTCATCTCAGTGCACATATTGATCGCTCATTCTCACTTTTTTGCTGCCAGTCTAAGTTCAAAAGTGTCCAAAGATAGCATGTTGGACAGGGTAAGACTCATCACATGATAGTCAGCGGTATTTAAATGCAAAAACCTAAAAGAAAAACACACTGTGACAGATATAGGCATGCTGTATGTTCCGCTAAGAAGTTTATGCAGGATTAAAGGCTATCATAGCATGAAGGCTGAATGCTAAATTTTGATTTAATCAGCTTATCTGACCTCTTCTTATTTAGACTCCAGGGTACTTGGTGTGCAGGCCTTTGCAGAAACACTGGTTCACTCAAAACATTACCACCTCTGGCCTTCAGTGTATATATTTTGAAGTGTCTAAACTGAAAGATTGAGCTTTAAAGTTGAACTTCAACAATTTTCCCATTGTTTTGGTTTGGGCTTATAGCTCATTTTTAACAGGAAAGACTGTGGAGGGTTTAAAGAAGTAGGAAGCTAGCCAGGGTCAAATGACATATGCTATTGGGTTGTTGTTTTTTCCCTTGTATTATGATTTTATTTTATGGGACATTTGATGGTGAAGAAGCAGAAAGTGTATAGTGTATGACATGTATAGTGTAAGACATACAAATAAGGCCCTCAGTTCTAACTGAAATAAAGATGCTTCAGTGATATGTTATGCACTGTAGCCATTCAACTACCAGGGTGCACCTGTGATGTGTCTAAGGAGGATGTGACTGGAAAATGCTTTTGCAACATACATTTATTGTATATATGAACATAATATACACATATGTAAAATTCTTTACATTATTCATCTCATTACATACATAATACATGCACTAGCTGGGCTAATGGTTCCAAAATGATTCCCTCTTTTTAAGTGTTTATGGAACCAGTGATAGTAACTTGTCATGTTTTACTTTTATAGTAGTATGTTATATTGTGTATTATTTTCAGGGTTTTTTGTGGCAGAAATTGACTTATATATATATTGACTGATAAAATAGGCCTGAAATTATCCTAATGCATGACTTGGCTGTTTTTTCAATCACTTCTCGCCAATAACAGACGGTCTAAAGTTGACTGTAGAGAGCAGAATTAATATTTGATTGATATTCCTGTCCTTACTGACATTTTCACATCCATACAATGTGATGTGTTGCACTGAAGGATTTTTAGTTGAAGTAGTGACATGGACACTACTTTTTTCATTCCCTCATGGTTATTATTGAGCAGGAATTTCATACAAACAGCTTGTACACTAACAGCTTTTTTACCCACATAAATGTCCCTATCTTCTGATATCATAACATGCCATTTGCCCGTGAGCTAAACTGTAAAATTTTAACACACCAACACGACAAATCATAGCACCATTCTCCAGAACATATGTGACATTTTGGGTGGTGTTACTTGACTTCACAGTTTTGTGTGACGTCTTACCCGTAGCGAGGTGATGGTCGACGGGTCTCGGATCCGTCCGTCCTCATCCTTCAGGTTGTAGCCCTCCGGACGCTTGTCCCTCTCACTGATCTTCCACAGCTTCACTGTCTTGTCTGGGATGGATACAACACACACA
>OMNN01002050.1:0-13112 GCA_900302755.1 Chromis chromis | reverse complement strand
GGGTGGGCTGTCTAAATGCACAGACTAACAGAGAAGAGAAAACATATTACAAAATTAAACATTACATGCAGCATTAACATGACCTGTAATGCTGTGTCTGAGGTTGTACATTAGTTTTTATGGCATATAATTGTTTATTTAAGTTGCAAAATAGAAAGATCTCCCCCAATTTCACCCTTTGAGTCTTTTTTCTGCTTCTAACTGCTGCTGTTTGCTGCCCAGAGACTGCAGCTGGTCCCCACAAAACCCAGAAATCCAGAGCAATCCAGTCCAGAAGAAATTCCAGGACTAACAAACGTTCACACTTTGTATCCAACATTGTGCTGCTCTTGAACAGTAAAATGCACAACAACTAGCAGAAAGAGGGAGCTGGGCTTGTCCTCTCTGCAGGCCAATTTCTTGTGGGAAGAGAAACACAATGTGAGCTGCAGAGTAAGAACGTTTTGAAAAAACATATTAAGGATTTGTTAGTGGTGCAATTACAGCTAAATTGCATAAAATTGTTACTAACACAGTTGGTGTAATTTATGAAGTCTCAGATTTAAACACAGATAGCACGATGGGTTTTTACGATGTAGTTTAAAATCTGACTGTGTTTTAGTGTTTGCACTATGTCGGGTGATAGAAGGTCATACAATAAAAAAGTCCTACAAAACCTTTCCATGTGCACTTCACGACCTTTGGATCTGATTTCATAGATGTTCCAGTAAGTCATGCCTCATTCAATATAATTTTAATACATAAATACAATATATCTGATGATATCATCAACAAAAAGCCAACACATTTTATATAAATATGATTTCTTTTCTTGCTCTGGGCTAATTTCTCTTTCTTCCCCGCTTATTGCCTTATAAAACTATGCTGGAAAAGATATTAGCCTGTGTTTTGTATGAAACCTAAAGCCACATCAATAGCTTTATTTGAATTACCACTACCTTAATATTATGTAATTCTGTGTTTAATCTATGTCCACAGCAGCTGGAGTGGATAGTAGGTTGGAAAAAAGAGAAGTGGACTGAACCCTGTACATATATGTAGTATAAAACATATGAAACCCCCTACTTGATTCGGTTTTTTCCCCTTCTATGCTCTTGTTCTCCCTTTTCTCCAGCCTCTTGCCCTCCATCCTCTACATATTTCTCCCTTGGTGTGTGTTTTAAAGGCTGAGCCTTCAACCCAACCAGTGGGCTGTGGTTCCCTCCTAAACCATTCACATGGAACTGGTTAGGAAGACATTCCTTCCATGGAGGGAATGTCTGGCACCAAGCGCCTGTAATACAGAAATCATAAACGGGAGGTCCAGCCTAATCACATCCCGTGGCACTCTCACCCTCTCTGAGCTCCCTCTTCCTCCTTCATCTTCCTCTCGTCCTCTCCGAGGAGTTATTAAGAAGGGTATGGGGAGACCGAGAGCATTAGCTGATCCTATCGTTTCCTTTCCTGTGTAATATAAGGGTGTAAATCAATTGTGGATATCGAGAGGATCAAATTCTGGTGGTTGGAAAACGTTCTTGCTTATCTGATCCTCAGCCTCCAATCACTGGCAAAAAGTGGTTCATATTTCCATAAATAAATAAACACACAAAAAAATGTATTGAGAAGGTGGAAAGGCTGTTGTTTTGTTCTAAAGTTTCACAGTCACAAACTTCTCTCAACAACAGAGATGTAATGCCATGTTCAGCATCAGCTTCAGTTAAAGTTTGATTCATGAAAGTGGGATGGTCGTCTGCAAAGCATTACGTAGGGGAGAAAAATCTTTTTCTGCACTGGAAAGACAACTCAACAAGCACTACGTAAAATGAAAAAACATCATCCCTTAACACTAGTGCATATGTGATATTTCTAACAATGGTCAGGTGTTGGAAATCACTTGGCCGTTTTGTTCTGTTTCTATCCTATTCTATTCTAAAAACTCTTATTTTAATGAATTCAAGACATATGAATGAATTTTGGAGGCTCCAGTATTGGTAACCCAAGCTCACAGAGTAGTAGGTTGAGCCAAAGGTATAATAATAAAATCTACATTCTAGCACACTGTAAATTTGCATTAACTCATGGTTTTACATTAAAGATGAATAAAATCACTAATTAGTGGTTGCCCATAACAATGAAACCACAGATAATTATCACGCGGTCCCCAACAGTCACGGTTTTAGTATCGTCCTGCTGATTGTTTTAGCAAAAAAAACTCTACTGCAGTAAGACTTTACTGTTTTGGTCGACTCTCACTGCGCAGTTTTCAGTTTCAGAATCCAGCTGTTTTCAGCAATAAGGTTCTTTTAAACCCACATGTAACTTGTCCAGCACAAAACAGCAGACATCAGACAGAGGGGAGTTGGGGGGTTTTGTTAACATTGTTCATTACTGTCTGCGAGGGTGTCTTTATGGATACTACCACTGGGAGTCGCCACATTTTCTAATTCTTGACGCAATATCAGAAAAGGAAAAAAACTATAAAAAAATTATATATGAATTTGTCTTTTAATGTGTCGAAACGTCCCGTTAACATGACAGCATACAGATGACGATGTGGCTGTAAATTTCATTTTTGTATAACAACCCAATTAGCCCTCAATAAAATAGTCCACATTTTGTGTAACCGTTAAAAAATTTCTTCTTTTTTTTTTCCCAAAAGGATGAATGAGCGGTTGGGCCTTCATGCCCTTCTCCTCTTACTTTTCCTCTGTCCGCCTGGAACTCTGTGTCCTCCCTAATAGGCTCCAACAAGTCTTCGTCAGTCTTTCTGGCTCAATTTGGGGAACCTACAGATGTCCCTGCCTCTGTTTCCTCCTCCTGTTTCTCTACTGCTGCACTTGGCCCTAATTCTGTCCTCTTGGATAGAGGCAATGAGAAACGGGGCGGCAGAGGATTGCCTCTGTCCCAGTGCCTCATTCAAGTGCCAAGTAGAAGCAGTGGGTTTTCCACTTGACGTTCCCACTCCTGACCTTTGGCAATTGAAATCCTAAAATAGAGAAAAGTCAAGCAAAGGCTCATTTTTCGCTGACAGCTTTGAAAATTGCTGGCAAAAATGACAGCTGCCACAGCTACATTTTCTTAGCTGTAGGTAATATTAATTACATTATACATTAATTCCAACAATCAATTTGAAGCGTGTAATATTTGGACCCTTTTCTAGAGAAACGCACAACATTCTGTACAATTATCGCCAGCCAAAAGCACTGATTAACAGAGCGCACTGACCATCTCATCTAAATCTAAGCAAGAAGTTCTGACATTGGTTTTGACAGGTGGCAAAAAATAGCGATGACAGCCTCAGGCCATGATGATTTACAGTGTACCACAAGTCTGGGTGCAGGGTCACACATGTTGTTACAGAACATAAATACAGTATATCCTGTCAACATGTACAGAAAAGCCACATAGAGGGCAATCAGTGATTGTTATCTAAAAATGTTCACCTTTTTGCGTCCCATATATTCCCTTCTTTTTCAGATTTTAGGTCTTTCTCTTTGTTTTGCTCAAATACTGTGGCACCTCCACATCTCTCTTGGTTTGGGTTTCTAAAGGAAACACCCCATCACTGGACCCTTGAAAAGCTGGCCGAGGGAAACAATGGTACCCTTGAATTTCTCCTGCTCATTTTGCATGTAATGATATCTAGATTAAACACAATATTATTGTTGGCCCGTGCAAGCCAATCACGATTTTCTCTCACCCATGCATCAGTGTATGGTGAATGTGGAAATGGTCCTTATTTCAAAACACCAGCTTTACTTACAGCTTCCTGATGGTAGTTTCGTGGAGAGGGGTTGGGAAGAGGGAGAGGGTAATTACAGTGTAGAGAGGAAAAGAATATTGAAGTAGTGAGGGAACAAAAATGCATCTCCAAGATCAACTATTGCACTGGGGAGGGAAATAGAAAAGCCAAGAATTTATGCTGGGTTACCCTTGCATCAATGCACACTTTTTAAGGTTTAGCATGAACAATGATATCAGTAGCACAGTTTGTGGTCGGAAGAATAGTTATGAGAAAAGTGCTTGCTCACTTTCTTGCCAAGAGCGAGATAAGAAAATGGAGATCTATGTCTGCACTGTAATTAGCTTAGCTGAGACTGGAAGCAGGGGGTCAGGGCCTGGTTCTGGGCCTACTATGTCTAATTGCATGTCTACATCACTAGTGTTTCAGACACCTTTTCAGTCATCTCACTTATGTGCCTCTGACAGAATGGATACATTCTATGTAACAGATTGTGTTTTACTGATGATAAATATTTCATAAATGCGACCTAAAGCATATTTTCACATTTTATGTCTATTTTCATGCTACAGTGCTGCTGCTCTGTGCACCGTTTAAAGTTCACTAATTAACCTGGTGAAAGCAAAGAGAGAATCAAGATCTGCCAAATCATGTATGAAACATCCAAGCCATCAATGGATGAGATGAGGAAATACCTTGAAATTTGGCACAAATAAATAAATGTAAACTGGCTTTGAATATCAAATAATAAGTAATGGAACTGCGGATCTTCTTTCTAATGGCGGCAGGCTGCATTTCATCTAAACCTCTGACCAACCCGATTGTATATATTTTTAGCATTCGAACTCTCATCACTATGTTGAAATGTCCCATTTCAGCATATTGCTTGTTGAAAACTAATTGAAAGACCGTGATATCCATACAAATACTCAAGTTGGGGTAATTAAATTACAAATAGCTGGTTGCTGGGGGTTTTCAGCTTGAAAAGAGCTTACATAGCTTGGCCTCGTTTTGTAGTACTGAACAAAACCATTTGATATTGCCACAAACTGAACTTACTTGGACTCCAAAACTAACTGAAGAACCAGAGGCAGCAACCAGAATGATGCAACAGCTTACTGATTATTGGTCAACGTGCATTTTGGCTGTAATGCAATCATAAAAATACAACATCATTGATAGTAGTTCTTACATCCGTACAAAACACTTTTTTTGACATTACTGAGCCAGTTCAGGAGTTGGTTCCACCACAACAATAACTCCTAAATCCAGCAGAATGATGTGGATTACTGAGAGAAGTGATATAGTATAAAAGCATCATCTTCAAAGAAACCAATTCAGTAAAATCAGCATCTGAACATTCTTCCTCCTTCAAAACAAATGTGTTCTCTCTACCACCAACATTCTTCCCTTAATTTCTCCCCTCTCATCTGTCTCTTCACCTGGGTCTCCTGAATAACAGGAGCACACAGAAACATTGGGTAATCTGTCTGGGTCAATGTGCTGGGCTATGCATGGGCTCATGTTGAGGCCAGCCTAATCACCTTTCGGATCAGCTCAGAGAACAGAGGAGGCTGTACCTTTTATCCCAAACCAAAGTCAACAAGGCAGGATTCTTGGGAAGCATTGCAGACATTCTTGAAAGCAAAAAGGAGGGGTAAAAAAGAGTCATTGACCCCTCTCTCCCAAATTTAAGAGAAGGAAAGGGAGAGCAGAGCATGTGAAAAGACTTGTTTGCTTGTTGTGGAAGATGCTCCAAATGCTCCAGTGGTTATTTTTTCAATGCATCTTATGAGTCAGCAATTTGGGGTTTCCTTCAACGCTTCTTTCCCAACATCATGATCCACCTCACTACCCTCATCCAGCTTCCCATTCTTCTTTCTTCTCTTTGTTATTCATACACACTCACACATGCACACAAACTCCTGTCCTGGACCAAAAGTTTGGTCGGTGACCTGGGGTAATTAATAACTCCCTTAACTAGGTGCTGTTTGCACAGATGGACCTCCTCCTTCAGAACTGGCCACCCTTTTTGCCGATGCTATTTCCTCTCTCCTGTTAGCCTGAGCTATCACATGCTGTGTAAACACTGACACTCGCTGAACATGCCAAGCACAGCAGTGCTCCTGTATGAGTATGAATGTGTGAGCTAGTTCGCCTAAGCATTGCCCAGTTAGGATTTGTGTCCTTCCATTTTCTATTTACGTGTCTCATACCTTTGTTAATAAAAGATTATTCATTCTCGGAGTCATAATTGCAGTTCCAACCACATTTAAGAAGAGAAAACAAGAGAATTTTCAAGAAAATGAAAAGAAAGATGAGGGTAAGTGGTGGAGAGAAAGTCAAGAGTGGTGGCAGTAGGAGGATGGGATTGGAGACATTTTGGCCAGAGATGTCAGAAAGGAATCAGTGAATAACTTGGCTTCTTTCTTTGTGGTGAGAACAGCATGGGCTGCAGGCTGGAGCCAGAGCCCACAATGTCTAGCCTGGAAGGTTCTCTCATTAGAGAGATTGGAGCGCTCAACCTCCTGGGAACTGCAGCGCCAGAGCGCAGCACTCATGAGAACCCTGGGAACGTTCACTCTCAAGGCCATCCCAGGTATAAAGTAATAAACATCTGAGATTTTGTATTTTTCAAATATTTTAATAGGTTGTCACTCCCATCTTTTGTCTCTCTGTACCATGTGTCTAATGTTTGTGGTGATGCTTGGAATTGCCATGCGAATATCCTACCGCTCTGTGTTTGTCAATTGAGAATGTGTCTGAGAATATCCAACAAGACATGAGCTGAGTCTCTGTACTGTCTCCAATGCCAGAAAAGTCCCCTTTGAAGGAGTGCATAAGCACGCCAGTGTTTTTTGTTTAAACACTCGTTTTATAGCTTTCAGGGCGCTGAGCGAAGCTGGTTGGCAGGAGAAATGACAAAATACAGACAAGAAGCACAAGAGGGGAAGAGGAGAAGAAAGGCAAAGGGTACAAATATTCCAGTGTGGGGTCCTCGGCGTACACATCATCAGACCATCTGTGGCAAGGCCTCGGAGGCGGCCTTTAATGTTCCCCCATAAACGAGCAGAAAAAACATTTGAACCTGTGTACTCAGCCGGAAACTATAAACCGTCAGGAGCCTTAATAAGAGCCATGCACATATAATTGTAACAATCAAAAAGTCATAGGGACGCACATGTAGGAGTGTGTTCTTTCCTAAATTACCCCTGGCATGTGGATCCAAAAGCAGGCCATAAAATACCTGTATATTTAACTTTACAGAATCTCATTGGGATGCCCATTTGCTTTAGGAATAATGAGAATGCTCTTTTGGAGGTCGTTATTGAGTTAGTTAGTGAGTTTAGCTCGTGGAATGACATGTGTGTGCGGGTGTGTGCAAATGTGTGGGTGTGCGCTTGTCCAAAAGACTGACTGTCTGATTTCTGTGAGACGCTCTGTCTGAGCTTCTCCTGAACTTGTGCTTAAGCATGTGTGTGGCTTGTCAGTGGTTATATTCAAAAATGTGTTCACAAATACTTTTATATGATGAGCTCAAGACTGTGACCTCAGCTCAAGAGTTGCTTCACTGTAGCTATATACTGTACATGTACATGCGGCTGCTAAAAGTCCTCAAATAGAACTGAAAAAAACAGACAAAACCTTAAGGGAAATGGTTTTACCTAATGAAGACACGTAACTAAGAAATCAGAGAACTTACATGTTACTGCTTTTACAATATGTGTTGGGTTACTTTAGGTGTACTATATTAAACATCTTGCTGTCTGATGTACATGAAAATGTATTCTGATTTCACTTCTGATGTGATTGTCCAGCATGGTCATTGTCTAACTTTGTATTTATTGTGGCTGTCTCTCAATTCTATACAAAAAAAACTTATAATATTTGGTACTGTTCCATTGATTCCTCTAACCCTGGTATTGATTAGCCTACTGTGTGATGTGCAGGACTTATAACTTTGCTTATTCAAAGCAAATTCAATTATTCACTAATTAATATGCATAAGGTGCAAAGAATGGAAAGAGCATGCTTAAACCTACAGTGCAGAACTTTTGTCTCCCCCTTCTGGCAGTAAGAGTAACAACACAAACACTGCTGATGCGTTATTATGACATACGCCTAGCTGTAAATCACCTTTTAGGACAGTAATCCTTCCTCTGAACATTGAGTTTCTTTTTTTTTATCTGGAACATCAGAAACTTTTCTTGGATCTTTCTTCAGATTTCTTTCTAGTCAATTGAGCCCACTCCATCTTCATTGCTACGGTTGCTAACCTCTTCAGCTGTGGCGAACCAATTCTTCCTGGTTGACGTAAAACATATTGCTACTGGTGCAGCACTGTCACCACAGACGCCAGATTTGAAAATTCAGTCTGTGTATTCTGTTGAATACAGAGAGACTTACCTGGCACAGTTCAGCAACTTATTTGGCAATAGCTTGAATGTAACTGCTGATCATTTAAATGTAAAAGTCCCACACTCTAGCCTTAAATTACTGGGTACTGATGTTGACACTGCACAGTTTTGGAAGGGGTTCCATCCATGCCTCCAACCTTTGGCCCATTGTGTGACTTACAAGAAGAGGCAAATTCAACTATGCTACACTAATTAGCATGCATAAGGTGCTTAGAATGGATGCTTAAGATATTTGGAAAAACACATGTACCAATATTCTAATATTGATACTGACTCCAAGGTTATATGAAGCTGCATGAAGGTAAAAAGTAACACTGACAGTGGTGTGGATTGATATTTAGCCCATTTACTTTACATGTACATTTTATGCAAAGAAGTGTCGGAAAGCTTTGAAACAGAATCATGTTAATAGGCCACCGTAGTTTTCTGAAGGTATCCGGTGCAAAATGGCTTCATTTTGATTGCCTCAACCTTGGGGAATGTAAAAAATGCATGTGACCTTGTAGTTGCTTCTCTGTTTGTGCGTCCAGGTATGACATGCTTTCATGTAGCTGTTCCCGTTAACCCCAATGGTCATGAATAGGACTAAAATAGTTCAATTTGAAGCCAACTACAAGAGAGGTTAAAGAAAATGCTGTTCCCAGACATGAAGTAGTGTCCTCAACCTCACCAGTTAAACCTGCATTATTTAAAAAAAGCTAAAATTGCAGGTTGATGATATTTCAACACCCGAACTTTCTGTTTTAGCATGTGTTTAATAGATTTAATGTATATATAGGATTATATGCAATACTTTAATTTTCTTTACAGCCACTAAAATGTGCAAAAGCACTATCTATGTGCAGGTTAAAAGGCCTCAGAGGAGCACTCTGCGGTGTTTCAGGAGTGGCTCCAGTCCAGCGAGCTGTTATACATCTGGGGCTTTTAAAGCAGGTTCACGCTTTATTTTAACAAAGTTTTGTGGCTTGGTGTGAGTTTTCAGACATATGGACAGCTGGTTGTGATTGAGTCAAAGTGCCACGTTTGGGACCTGGGTACCACAGGTGGACAAGTGATTTTTACAGAGTTTGAGCCACCTTGAAGCCATGACTCAGCACTCCTACTCCCACATGGCTTTCACTCCGGAGGCGGAAAAACAACAGTCACCGTGATGAAACTGTCGAAGAGCGCAAGTGTTCAGCAGTCAAAACTGTCACTGACATTATGAGCAAACACAAGTGTTTTTTTCAGAACACCACTTTGCTCCAGCCACTTCACCCCTTATGTTACTGTTTTTCAAAATAACAGCTCAGCAAAGCATGCAGTTGCTACCGGCCTAATTTTCTTCTACGTCAACCCTTAAAGGTTAAGAGTTTGTTCTTTCCCAAAATAACCGGCCAGAACCTTACTTCAACATTTACCTCATAAGTTGTGTGAATGAAAGGCTTCTTGTATGGAAAACTTGGTGATTAATTTTGCCCCCAGCATCATAACTGTGTTGATTGTATTCTTTCTGTAGGGACACGTGTCCAAGCTGGCAGGTCTAAATGAATGGCATTTGACATTCCCGACTACAAAAAATGCTTTCTGAAAACTGACGTCCACTTCTCAGCATATTGCCAAAGCAATATTGAAGTCTTTTTCTTTTTTAATTAAATGGTTTTGACACCAGAAAGGCTGGGCGCGACACTCAGGCAATGTGCTAACTCAAGGCCTCTGTACTCTCTGGTTGCTACAGTACTTCACTAACATTTTAACAGAAGAGCTACTGCTTCAACCTTAATTCCAGTTCTCATAATCTTGTTCGTGAAATCTCACTCTATAAGGACTTAATTTTCCAAACAGTCTTTGATGTACGCTTTATACATACATCTAGTCTTCATATGGTCATCATTAGTTGGGTGATCTTGGCACAAAATGTGGCACTACTCCCTAATTCCTAATTGAACCTTTAAACATTCATCTCAAAGCAAATATCCTTCTGAAAGCACTTATTTCAAATTGACTGCATCTGGCAAAACTAATCTCTAGAATGGATCAGCTAAAATCGCATTTCATTATGCTACATATACAGTATGTTTATGAATTGATGTATAGTAGAGAGTACGGCCATTCAAAGGCCTTAAGTCATGATTATTTTTTTCAGTATTTTGTAACATAGCCAGTAATTTACCTTCATGCCGATTAGGTGTGTAAACCTCAGTGACTGGCTTGTGAACCATATCTTTAGGTGCTTAGACCTGAAAAAAATCCGACTGTAAATCCACAAAGGTCGCAGTGTCACATGAAGAAAAACACTAAAGGTCGTCAGGGAGCAAAGCAGGAAGCCTTCATACAGCTAGTTGCTTCATTGCAGTGCAATGATACGTTAGACCAGGATCTACTGTGTTAAACAGCAGGAGACTAAGCAGCATACACACAGAGACTGGCAGCAACTAGTGAAACAACCACAAAGTGAAGAGGGCAGGTATCGATTTAAACTAAACTCAATTTTAAGGCGACTACCAGTGGGAGTGGAGGATACTGATTTCCCCAAATGGTTACCACAGAGAACAACACACCACACATTAGATCCGACCACTTCAAGCACAGCAAAATGAAAGAGCAGCTCAACACTACCGTCTCCAACAAACCTGCATTGTACAACTGCACTGAGTTTGTTGTGTGGGTCAGCTGGCTGTGGAGGCCGGGCAGGACCTAACAGTCAATGATGTTGCAGTCATAGTTTCACAGTTAAATAATCCGTTACACAGCAGCCCTCCTCACGTAGAGTCCTGACCTTCACCACAACTTTTGGGATATTATTTTATGGTTTACTAATATATCCACAATCTGGACTGTCAAGTACTAACCAATTGTCAGCTACAACATGACGCTGTGACGAGCAAATCGGATTGTATGTGGTCCGAGCTTTGTAGTAGACATTTCTGTCAGAGAGCAACTTTTACCCAATGCACAGACACCTCCAACTACACATTACCGATTGATTCAAGGCTCTCCATCACCATGTATTAAACTACTGGTGCAGCCCTGCATTACAGCAATGCAAATGGTGGTGTCAGTGGGGGCGTTAGATAGACAGATAGACAGACAGATAGGTAGGGAGGTAGGTACTTTATTGATCCCGAGGGAAAAGTACCAACAAGGCATGAAATGTATTTTTAAAAATCTGTGAAAAAGTTGGTAATGGGTCAGTTTAAATAACTAATCCCTAAGTTTGAAAGCTTATTAGATGCTAAAACACTGCATACTGGTTCATAAAAACAGTATAAGTTGAAGAATTTTACAACTCTGGAAAGCTGTCAAAGAAGCAGTTATTTTACCTGTCCTGAACAAAAGATATACATGTCTTGCATGTCTTTTACTTACACTGCCTTGCTGTTTGACAGATTGCTTTAACATGATATAGGGGTATCGCATTTTTTCACCGTTACTGCTACTTGGATGACTTGGGAGGAGATAGGAGGAGTAGCATGTTGCAATTTTAGAGTTAAGATTGTCCAAGTCCATCTGTCAAACTTTTCTCTTCATATCAATAAAATCTTCAGTTTCCAACAGTCTTTTCTCTGTGTCTTCTTCAACAACACTGGGTTACTGGGGCAACAGCTGCTTTGGCAAAATGGATGCTGCTTTAAATTTTACAGGAAGAGCTGCTGTGATTGGCTATGAGGATGCTAAAACACACCCACTAACAACACACGAAAATGTATTCTTCCTTATCCCACCCTGTTCCCATGAGTGTTCCTAGTATCGAGTGCACATCCAGACATAAAATACAAAAACAATGCTGCCAATTCTTGGCAAGCACTTGACAAATGTTGTCACTTGTTAGCCAGATAGTGACCACAATGATGCCACAGCAACCCTGATTTCAACACTTCCTGAATCAGCGAGGTAGCCTCTGGCTCACACTTGTGTGTGATCAGATGTGTATCCAAGTTTCCTTGGCCATGCACACACCTTACAGAGAGTACATCCTGATAAATCAAGGCCTCTGATCTCACAGCCAGGAATTCCAGACTGCCTGGGCCACACCATTCAGATCCGTGAAATACGGAAACAGCGGCTCCACGCACCAAGAATTCAAAGAATGCCATTAGAGTCCATTTGTTTTCTGCGGAGGTGACTAGTAGAGGGAGGGTAGGGGGAATAAAGATATTTTCAGATTTTGAACAAGTGAAATAATCCACTTTTAACCACGGCCACATGTTGTGCTTTCGTAGACCACACACGAACACTAAAATATCCATAAATTAGTGCTTAGCCACATGCAAAAACACACGTATAAAACATGAAGCTCACAGCTGCAAAGTCAGAAAACATGAATGAATCTCAGATATAGCCGCAAGTGCATATACATTAGACTATTTATTATGTGATTTAAAACAGAAAATGCCCCACTCTAGTTTATGCTGTGTCAGAAGTGATTTCTCTCAAACAGCTTCCATACCATTACGCTGCCTTCAGCCAGCTCATTAGTGGGACTGGTATACTGTTACATGAGGAAAGACAAGGTGGGTGGAACACGCGATGAACTGCACATTATCTCAGCAGGAGAAACAGCCTGCATCTGCAGCCTCTGTTGTTAACCTTCATACCATCTCCGTGCCTTCTGTGTATGCAGAGTTTCTGCAGAATGTTCCAGGTGTTTCATGAGATAGATTTAGGGGGAAATCACAAAGGAGATGTTAAGTGTTAACAACAATGCACGGAAAACATGCTGAAAACATGCTTGTATATTTGAGTTCATTTAAATATGACACTAAAACTCCCCATGCTGCAGTAGTAGAACACGATTTCACACTGAAGACCAAGATTAAGTTTTACTTCAAAAATATTTAGACCCTTTCACTTTTTTTTTATAAATCTTTTTATTGATTTTCAGAATTTACATCCCATAAGAGTAGAAAATACATATCTTGTGAAAACAATCAGTTCACTTACTATCTACTCATTCCCCAGGTGCAAAGAAAGCATTGTTCATCATATGCTGA
>OMNN01002035.1:0-11927 GCA_900302755.1 Chromis chromis | reverse complement strand
ATTTATTTTAAATGATTGGACTTTTTCCTGAGATGATTCTTACATTTTGTTGCTTCTTTTCTCCTGGACTCTCATTTAGGGCAACCGTTTTTTTAAAATTATTTAATGAAATTATAATCATATATCGTTTATTTGTAGAAAAGTTTCAATGGTCACTGGTCCCTGGACTCTGTGCTGCGCATGCGCAAAGGAGAGCTAATGCTGCCAGCTCAGCTGACAACAGCAGCACCTCTGCAGCCAGATGATCATGGCAGACTCTGGAAGTAGCGAAGAAGTAGCCGTGATCGGTAACACCGACCTCACTTCAGCGGAATCAGAGAACAACATCATAAACACGGTTGTACTCTTTGTTATTCTCTTTAACAAACATGTCTGAAGTTTAGAAACCCTGTTTTCACTAGTGAAACCTTCCCATCAAGGCCTAACCTAATGTTAGCTAGCTGAAGTTAGTCACTTAGCGACGGAGAGTTTTCCACTATTTTTTAAAAAGCTGTTGCAGTTTTAAGGAGCGTTCACTGGCTTCACTGGTAAATGTAGCCGCTGGTTGAGCAAGGTACCGTTAAAGTTACAAAATATGTTAAAGCTGCTTTGAATACCAGATTAGAAATCACTTTGTAAACTTTACTCCTGACGTTAGCTTGTTGGCTAGCAGGTCTAGGAGCTAAACCTAAGTTTTGTTTACCTCAAATTAGCCTCGTTTCTCTGTCTCTTCTGCAAGTAAAGTCTTAATTAACGTTGTATCTAGTGAGAAAGGACAAATTCCAGATACTAAAGCAACGTTTTTGCGGTTCTTCGGTGGGTGTCGTATTGTTTTGTCTCGTGACCTGCTCATGCTTGTCATAAACCTGTGCACAGTTACAGTATCTTCAGTGGCCAAACAGATGCCTGCCTCTGTGTTCCTCTAGTTTCATACTTGTCTGTCCATACAGTTCTGTTCTCTTAGTCATTGAAAGTCACACGTGTCTATTTAACTGATGTTGTTTTCATTTACCCCTGACAGTCATGATAATCTAGATTCTCTGCTATACTGTCTTATTGCAATGAAAGACTGAATGGATTCTAATTTCTTACAAATGAAGTCCTGGTTATTGGTCCTGACCACATTTCTAGTAATATCATCCCCCACTTTTGACCACTATGTATGAACATGAAACACTCAGGCAGAAACCTCAACATTAACCAACACACTAGGACTGTGGTTTAATCCTACTATATACGAATTACAAATGTTGCCAAGGTAAAAACCAGTGCTCCCCAAAAACACTGTCGAGCAGGTTATCCACTCCCTCATTTTCTCTTGCCTGGACTATTGCAACCATTCAGTAATTCCCCAGTTACAGTTGATTCAAAACTCAAGGCAGGCACAGGGAACACATAGCCCCAGTCCTGGTTGAATTACAGTGGCGCCTAATTAGGCACAGAGTTCAATTTATGATTCCCTTGATTATTTTACAATCACTGCATGGTCTGGCTCCGTTCTACATCTCAAAAATGTAACCCCTTGTCCTGCACCTAGAGCCCTCAGATCAGAGAATTGATTACTTGAAGCCCCACAGTTCAGGCATACAACATAGGGGACCGTGCTTTTCCTTGTTTTAGCCCAAAGGCTTTAGAACCAATGCCACCTTACAGTCAGAAAAACCAAGCTGCATTTGAATAACATTTTATCCCTTTTGTAATGTATTAAAATTTGTAAAGCATCTTGTACCTCCAGTTTTCAAAGATGCAATAGACACGGAGGTTATTTTCTTTTATTTAGTGATGCTCCCTCCTATATTTGTCACAAACTTTGATATGTTTTACTTGACCTTTTGATCGCCTTTTTCTCATCCTTACACATCTTTTTTTCTGGTCTGTGTAGATGGTGGAAAAAGGGACAGCTCTGTTGAGAAAACTGGAGATAAATGTAGCAGAGGCAGAGAAGAGAACAGGGAAGAACACGGTTAACATGCAAGAAACCTATACGGTCTACCTCATAGAAATACGGTAGGTCTGAAACTGGAGCATCTGTTTTTCTGACATCAGGTGATTCTTTACCCAGGTTTCTGATGCTGGAGCTACGGCACATGAAAAAAGCTTAATATAGTGCTGCGAAAAACAGCAGGGTAACAAAAATGGAGTGGAGTGGGACGTATTTGCTTGGTCTTACAGAGTTGTCTTCTTCTGTCCTCAAAATAATGAAGTCCAATACTTCTTCAGAAGAGATTCAGTTTTAGGTGCTACAATTTGAACCAAAGTGAGAAATTAGACTTTTGTTTTTTATGTATTTTAAACTTAGATTAACTGTAGTATTTGCATCTATCATACTAATGTTCTCTGACAGCAGCAGAACTGCTAAATACATATATTAACACTTAATATAATTAAACCTGTTAAATGTTACAAGGTCAAGAAGTAGAGTAGCTTGTCATGATTATTCTGCCACCTTGTTGGTTTCCGGTACTTCAGTAAAATAATGTAAATCCATCACTGTGACTGTGTCTGTTCAGCTGGCAGTTACAGAAGTTTTCCATAGGAAATGACTGTCACATGATGTCACATGCTTCTCTGTCTATGACTCAATTTGCTTTGAAGAAGAGCACTAGCTTAACTGTCTTATTATTTCTGTGAAACACCTAAAATATTATTTTTTTCCTATTCTTCTGTCTGCAGGCCAGCTGAAACTGTCCCAGAGGGAGGTACGCCAGCTGCACCTGACACTTTGTGGAGACGCTACAGTGAGTTCGAGCTCCTCAGAACATACCTCTTGGTCACATACCCTTACGTCATCGTCCCCCCGCTGCCAGAAAAACGAGTGAGTGTCACATAAGTGGTGGGATAAAACTAATTAATGAAATAAGATTCATTATACGTCATTTATTTGGTAGATATAACTAATAAACTAAAGTTTGCTTCAGTACCTTCCTTGTAGTAGATTATGTCTTTTTATCTTTACTTTTTTTGCTCCCTTCATCGTGTCTTGCGTAGGCCGAGTTTGTGTGGCACAAGCTTTCAGCTGACAACCTCGACCCAGACTTTGTTGAGCGAAGGAGAGTCGGTCTGGAAAACTTCCTGTTGCGTGTTGCATCACATCCTGTCCTTTCCAATGACAAAATTTTCTACCTCTTTCTCACAGAGGTGAGCAAACACACATATCACATAATGTCTCTGCCATACACACATATGCACAGGCGAGATTACAAACGGACAATAGCACTACATAAAAACAATGCAAGAGGCTCAACTGGTGGGAAAAAAAAATAAAATAAAATGTTGCTACATGATTCAGACAAAGAACAAGAAATAGGACACTAACAATTTTAGTTAGAAGTGTGTGTCACAGTGCCTTGTTAAGATGACTGATCTGTTTGTCTGTTTAAGCAATGAGACCTCCAGCTACAGTTCCACAGTAATATTAGCATGAATGAGAAAGTCTGGAGTTTTTTCTGCAAAAATATTGCATACACCAGTGCCAGGTAGAATACCTGACAGCACATAAATCTAAGTTGCTCTTTATCTGTCAGTATGTAGGTGACAATTATTGCTTCCCTGGTTAACTTTCCCAAGACTGAAAAATTACTTCATGCAGAGTCTTGCCATTGGTTGCATCATTGAACAGACCTTCTGTATTCCAGCTTAGCCTGTAGCGAGAGACACAGTCCAGCACAGCTCTTTTGGTGTTTAATGGTAGTGTTACTGTCAGCTGGAAGACCCACTTTTTCTCAGTGTTGTTGATGTTCCTGTCTTTCATCTGTCCATCATCTGTCCTCAGGAGAAGGGATGGAGGGAGGCAGTTTTGGAGACAGGTTTCCAAGATAAGGTACAGCCAGTTCTGCTGGATCTCTTTTGTAAATAAACAGCCTAGTCCGTATTACAGGCTTGTTTTTTTAAATATATATATATATATATCAAACTGCATCATTTCAAAAGCATCACTTCATTGATCCTCCTATTTTTCATATGTATAATATGTGTAATTCTGTTCTCCACCAGGCTGACTCAAGGCTGAAGTCTTTGAGTGCCATGTTCAGGGTCAAGAACCCTGACAAGTAAGTGTAAAAAGTTTTATGTTAAATTGCTAGGATGTATACATACCACATATTTTAGACAGATTACAGAATTGGTAATGAGTTGACTGGATTAAATATTAATGATGTCTGTGTGAAAACAGATTTTAAGAGATAATGTTAGTTTAAGAATATTTATAAACACTAATATCAATACAGAATTTAGCAAACATATTTCAAAGTATTTTATTCTGGTGCAACATGAACTGAACCACATAAGAAAAACTTGCATTTAATAGGAGAAAAATACAGTTTGATAAAAATGCTCATATGTTTTGTTCTCCAGGCGATTCACAGCACTGAAACACTACAGTGATGAACTGAACACCGTCATCTCCCAGTTACTCAGGGTGCGAGCGGTGAGTTTTGGCATGTGCACACATGCACTAACACGCTCACACTTAACTCTCTGTAGATTTGGCCTGGGTGTAGGTGGGGCTTATGGTTTTGCATATTGTGTTGGGTAATGTGAGCGTCCTTCCTTGTGCATATTCAAATTTTACTGACAGTCTGCCAATTCCTGAGAAAATACCTACATATATCTTGCTTAACTTTTGACTGTTTCATAGGGTACTCTACCATTTTACCAAGAAAAAGCAGTCCACATCCTGTCTACATTTATTTATGAACCTGCTTTACTTTAGATTTATATTTGTTACTATCCATAACAGTGAATTCTAACGTGGCTGCAGTGCATGTTTGTTCTCATCGTAAATGTGACGAAAACACTTCAATCATTGACTCGATGTTTATTTCAAATGTATCACCTGATGGGGCTTGAAGTAGCAGGGCATGTAAAGTAGAAAACTGTGTTGTTTACAACTGATTTGACTGTTGTTTTTTATAGCGAGTAGCAGACAGGCTGTATGGAGTTTACAAGGTCCACGGTAACTATGGCAGAGTTTTCAGGTGAGGAACAGCTGTTCTAATGGGACTGTGTTTTTACATTAATATAATAATGATAGCTTAGGCCAAAAACAAGGCACTTTACATGAAATATAGCAAACCAAGCAAGCCAGAAATGAAATGAAATGACGTTTGGTTCCTGTACTTTATCCATCTACACTTGATCTACATAGTTGGTGGCAGAAATGTGTACAAGCCATGTCAAATTTAATTTTTAAAATAAAAAACACTTGCACATACAGTACTAATGGGGGTCACAGTGTAATTCCTTTAAGCATGGGGATGCCATGTTTTGTCCTAACTGTAACTGGAAAATTGCATGTTCAAGATGCTTAACCAATACAAAACAATAATTTCAAGAAAGAAGCTTTGAAAAGAATTTACTAAATACAAATAGCTGTAGTCATTTGTAAGTAAAGAAAGCACACATTCATCATTATAAACTGAATAAAGAAAATTGTTGAATTCAGCATAACGATGCCTACATTTTTAATTGTCTAGTGAGTGGAGTGCTATAGAAAAAGAAATGGGAGATGGACTGCAGAGCGCCGGTCACCACATGGACACGTAAGTAGTAGATGGTGGATCAACTCCAACTAGCACACCCTCTTATATACTCACACTTGCGCCTACACTTACAAAGTTACAATTTCATTTAGCAGATGCTTTTATCCAAAGCGACATACATAGGTAGGTAGGCGGGGCAGCATTAAGGACCTTGCCTAAGGGTCCTCACTGGATACCTGCGCCCTGACCGGGATTTGAACCACCAATCTCCCATGCCAAGGGCTGGGATGTTACTCACTGAGCTATCCAGCTGCTTAATGTGTTATCTGAAGTACTGATAAACACATCCGCATACTCTCACACATAATGCTTGTTTGGCATTGGTTTGCTTTAAATGTGACTCTTTGTGTTTGTATCAAGATATGCTGCATCCATAGATGACATTCTGGAGGAAGAAGAGCACTATGCAGACGAACTGAAAGAATACCTCTTCTACACTGACGCTGTCAGGTAACTGTTTAAAATAAAGAAAGATATATCTGTAAGCAACTGTCATTTATTACTAGTGAATTTAGCTAATGCTCCTATCAGGATTCTGAGTATGTTGCAAACGGTACTTTGTTTTCTCTAGTTGCTAATAATTTGGATGAGGGAGTCTTAGCATATGTGTTGAAGTGGAATTAGGTGTTATTCAAGGATCTATCCTGCTGTGTTGTTGTAGATGGTTTATGTGGCTATGATTTATGTCAGGCTCAGAGGGAGGTAAATCCTTAGTTTGTGGAAAGGATGTTCATCCTCCTGGGTTAGAGAAACAGATTCAGAGAGAACATACTCACTTTTCCGCTGTAAGTCATTAACACTCATTTCTCCCAGTGTTTAAGAGCTGTCCACCATTCTAAATGAATGAAATTAGTGGGATGATCATTTCTTTGTAACTCTTAATATTAGTAACAACATATATCCATGTTGTTGGAATACATATTATTGGGTTTGCATTTTATTTAGGGTTTAAAACATTTGTCAATTTGTGTGTGCATTCAGGTCAGTATGTAGGAAACACGAGTTGATCCAGTATGAGCTGGAGATGGCAGCGCAGGACCTCGCCCACAAGAAACAACAGAAAGAAGAGCTGGCTACTGGGGTAACATATTGTCACACTTAACAGCCTATTAACTCTCCTTTTCTCTTGCACACTCTGGGTAAATACACAGATGTCATACACACACAATGAAAGTCCACTGTCATAATTGCACTCTGCACACAAGCACTATTAATCCACAGAATTAGGTTGGGTTTTTTTGTGATCATAATGGATGAAAGCATAATGGAATCAGCTAATTTGTGTGTCTGTCTCTGTGTGTATGTGTGTGTCTGTGTGTGAGTGCAGACTGTACGAATCTTTTCACTGAAGGGAATGACGAGTAAATTATTTGGCCAAGAGAGCCAGGAGCAGAGGGAAAGCAGGTTAGCAGCCCTGGAGCAGAGCATCCAGGAGGGAGAGGAAGCAGTGAAGGAGAAGAACGCCGAGTGCCAGTAAGCCCAGCACCAATTAATCAACCATCCACCCTTTTCTAAGCTGCCTGTCATTTAAATCTCTTCCACTCCACTGTCTGTTTTTCTTCTTGTTATGATCAGAAAATACATTACATAATCAGACTAAGGTTAGTTACTCATGAACTCAGGTGCTTGGTGCTGTTGTGACAGAATTATCAATAACTAAATTACAGTATAGATCAATAAGACAAACCTCTGTATCAGTCTAAAAAGCAGGAAATAGAAGATAAACAGAAAGTGCAGCGCTATTGAATTTTCTTCTTAGTCTTCCTCATCTCCTATTCTTCCTCCTCCTGTTCCTGTTAATTTCTTCCACTCAAGCAGACTGACAATAGCACGTGTCTTTGTGATTGTGTCACCAGAGAATTTGTGCGAACAGCATGGGAAGACATTGAACGTTTCAAGGAGCAGAAGGACAGAGATTTACGTGAAGCACTAATCGGCTATGCCATTATGCAGATCGGCATGTGTAAGAAGGTGTGGATTTCTGTGTTCTTCTTCTCCTTTCCACAGTTTGTGTTCGTTCATGTACAGTTTTACATACAACAAAGCCAGTGTTTAGTAATGTTGATTCTTCAGAGGGGTGTACTACGAAGCAAGTTAATGGGTTTGGAATGTATGTTGAGACTAAAGCCAGAATTTTCAATGTCACGAAGGGAGCTTCATTTTAATGTAGCTAGATCATGACCATGGCAACTTATGCTGCACAGGCAACCTGCTCTGGAGGAGGTTATTTTCAGAGTTTGGGACTTAAATTGGCTGTATAAAGTGCCACCCTTTCACCAGTTCTTTTCCTGATGATTTTCTAGGTGTTCTACAGATTCTCAGCTCAGGGAATGTTTCTGCAAACCTGCTGAGCTGTAGTTTAGTAATGTCACTAAAGCAGTGCAGTCACTGTAGCATAAACTGTATGCATCGGATTCCCACAGGAACCTGTAGTCATTCAGTTGGTGATGCAGAAAATGCATACAAATGTTTTTTATGTTTGGTCCTGATTTGCGGCTGCTATAGTCTATTGCTATTAATCACAGAAAATTCACTTTGATTTAGCCAAAAAATAAAGTGATTTCCACGTATTGTTCACTATGGGTAATTGTCAGACCGAAATGCACTTGTTGAGTATAACGTTTAAAGGAATACATTTTCAAATTTTAGAGCTCTAATGTGCAGCTGTCACATTGGAAATAAGCAGCTGAATTGAGAGTGTGCTGAGTGGTAAAATAAATATAGTAACTTACATGATTAACAGCTTTCCTTCTTGCCTCCTTTACAGTAACAGCGCTTTATACCATAAAACCTGTTAATATTCTTCACAGCTCTCCATTATTAGAACCTATTCCTCTTGACTGAAGTAGGCAGCACACTATTAGTCCATTTTGTGCGGTAGAAGAGTCACATGACATGTTAAAAGCCTCCTTTAATGGGTTTGCGTACAGAGCCTGGTGAAGAAAGCCTGAGCTAACAAAGAAAGTTGATAACGACAGTCGTGATACCCATTATCTCTGCTCAGGGTTTTAGGTTTTGTCGAGGCAACTTACACAAAGAAAGCCTGGCTATGTCACACTTGCTTTGTGGTTCACCCCTCAACATGTCCACTCCTCGTCTGTTTTCTGAAACCTTGTCTTTTAAAATGTCAAATCACTCTTGTTCTCTGCCACTTGTTCACTTTTTCAGGGAATCCAGGTGTGGTCCAACGCCAAGGAGTGTTTCAACAAAATGTGAGCCACTTTCCAAGCCAATCACGCTCTGCACCAAAACAGTCAGTCAGTCAGATTGTACAGACTGGGACCGTCAGCCATTCACTATACTGTGGTTTAGTGGCGATTCGGATGGGAGCCCCAATGCTGCCTTCACTTTGTTTGCTATGCTGAATTGAAGCTACTGAGAATAATTCTGTCTCCTTTTCTCTGTCTTTCTCTCTCACACACAATGCCTTTTTTAAATTCAAGTGTCTTAACAATACCTCTTTCGTGACATTCTGCTGATGTAACCTTCATACTGCAGACAATCCAAATTTTTAATACTCCTCCTTAGTTGCACAGTTGACAGCATGTCCGAGAAGAAAACCCGGCACTAATACTGCATGATTGTTGCACAGTGAGAATAGCTGTAGTGTAT
This sequence comes from Chromis chromis, assembly GCA_900302755.1. NCBI lineage: Eukaryota > Metazoa > Chordata > Actinopteri > Pomacentridae > Chromis > Chromis chromis. The sequence continues at coordinate 2,796 of OMNN01002035.1, read as the reverse complement.
TTCAGTTGTTACTTCTCTCACCCTGAAAAAGTCATCCACCATAGAGTGCTACGTAATGTTTAGTCATTTATACATGCACATTATAGACAGTGGTTCATGTGACTCGTTTTAGAGTTACCTGCCTTAAAGAAATTAAAACCGTGGTGTGTACTTTTCCTTTCAAAATTCTTCAGAAAGTCTCCTTACAGGGAGGGTTTCCACACTAGTTAAATTGCTGTTAGCTGTCTATTGACAATACGGATAACGAGTTGAAGAACTGGAAAAAATAAACAAACACTTGTTGGCACTTTCACCAGAACAATACTTACGTTTGGACTGATTTGGCAGTTTAGTTAAAAATCTAAAAGCTGGAAGATTTTGTAGTGGTCCCCAAGTCTCCGATTATAGTCGAGCAGTGCTTTAAAAAATCCAGAGGAGTCAGGGAATTAGCCAGGGATTTCCTTCAAAAGGAATCTTTGCCCCAGATAATAAATTCAGTTGCTTAAAAATATGGCAACAACAAGAAAATGTCACATTCAGCTCAGTCAGGCAACGGAACAAGCACCACACTTCAGAAAGCCATGACACTTTCACATTTCCTTTTCTCTCTTTTTTTTCATAAAATTATTTTACGTGCATCAACCTAAAGTTAGCCTTTATGTTATTATTGCTCGATAGCCAACCAAAGTTCTGATGACCAAGTGCTTCTATGGTACAGATTACAGGTGGAGAACACAGAAGAAGGGCTAATAAACTCGGGGTAGCTAGGATAAATTAATTTAGCTTTTTGTTCTTGTTGTTTTTGTGCCAAAAGGAAACAGTAATGAGTAAGTACAGTCGGGAAAGCCTCACAACATTCTGGTTACAGTGTTTACTTCCTTGCATACCTCCTTGATCTGCCAAGTGCAACCATAAGTGTTGTGAAAAGCTACACACATTCAGACTCATAGCTGAGCCTTTTCCTTGCTGACAAGCTTTATAGCCTGAATACGAACATTGGTTTTATACAATGGAATGAACGAAAAAACTTGTTGACCTTCTCCGCCCATCTCAATGTGCCTCACCCCTTTTTTCTGATATTGAGTCAATGCAGATACAGACCTGAGTTCCAGGCATCCCTCAGGTCCATCTTTATTAAAAAAAAACTGTTGACCAAAACGTGGAAACCTTTATGTTGGATTCTCACCATATATGCTATAGTTAAATCGTACACAAGCTACTTTTGCTTCCTTTATGATATCAATCTGAGGAGGAAAAAATGATTCCAAATGGATCTGACATTTGAATATTGTGCTCAGATCCTCAAATGCTACCTTTTTTCTGAATAAAACAATCAATTTACTGAAATAATCTCAAATTGAGGCTTTATGTGTGTTTTTATAATAAATGTGTCAAATGTAATCGTTGTGCTAAGACACTAATAAACATTTCTTTTTGTAACTACCTTGTCGTATTTTTATACCAAATATCATGTAAAGGAGTCGATCAGGATGGAATTTAGCTGATGGTTTTTGCATCACATCCAGCGACGACTGACAAGTTGTGATTTATTTCAAGTGGGAATGTTGGTTAAGTGACATTTTGCTTGTGGCTAGAAGACAAACTGGTTTTTGATGAGCGAAGTCTAAAGGTCAAACTGTTATAATTCCTCAGTGTCAAGATAACACAAAGCCTCCCTCACCCCTATGTCAGATTTGTCTTTTCTCCATGATGCCGTTGGTGATAGGAAAATCCAATGGGTGTGCCTGCGTGTTTACACTCATGCGATGTTAAAATCCTCCATAGTGGACACATGTGTCAGCTGCTTATGACTGACCTTAACTACATGGGTAAATCATGAATATTGTTATTGTTAGAAAGGTATTCTTTTTCAGTAAAACATTGAATTTAAGGTGTGATTGAGCGTCAAGAACGAATGTATTTTCAGCCCTAAGAGGTAAATAATGAAAGAATCATGTAAATACTCCTTATAAGTCATATTGTGTCATGTGTGGACTGTTGGAACTCATAACACTTATTTTATTTTATAGTCAAATGTACAATAGCCTATAACCTACATAAAGGATGAGATATAGCCTAATAATCTCCCAAAAATGCCAACTAATGTGCAGAATGTTTTGCTAAATTGATTAACAGGATATTAAACAAATCCTAATGTTTGTTGTGTGTTGGGACTTGAACGCATCATATGGAAAAAAAACTGATTACAGATGCAAACTGAAATTATGAATGAATGTCGCCACCTGTCGATTAATAAAAGTATTGGCATTTCAGTTTGGCAGAGAAGAAAGAGGCTACAATTTTTTTTTCCCTTTTTAAGATCCACCTACTGGTTGGTTTGTATGAGGTCATGTGTGGTTTTCTCAAATAGAAACCTAACATTAATTTAACATTAAAACCAGACCAAAGCCTTACATTTCAAAATCCTTTAATTCATTATTCCCTTCAGAAACCTGATGCTTTAATAAATTACAGACTTATTAGGCTGCACGGAACCAGTCTGAAGTGTCTAAGTCATCCCAGGTTTATGACTTCATGCCTGCAGTCTGTGGGAATGTTAAAGCCATAAAGTCATATTAAATCCTTTCAGGTTTATTTTGCATGTAGGATGGCAAGATTTTTTTTTCAATGCTGGACCAAAGGGACGCAGTTACCTCCATTTAATTACACAATAAGTTTCACAGGATGCTTCTGGTTAATTGAGCTTTTCCTCGCACTAATCAGAGCTGACAAGGACGAGTATGAATCCAAATTCTTGGTAACAGTCAGAGCATTGGAATGACCAGAAAACCGCCGCTGATTAGTGAAGAAAGTAAC
>OMNN01002028.1:17072-30054 GCA_900302755.1 Chromis chromis | reverse complement strand
CTCACTAAGGATGCACCGAGTCAACCTTTCCCTCCCTGAATAAATACCTCTGCTTTGGCTGTCTGTTGACACCAATATAATACCACTGTTTTTCCTTGATGCATAATTTGTATGTAGTACACGATACATTCAAGGACTGTTGGAAAGTTTAAAATCTGACAATTACATCTGTTTTTTTTTGTTTGTTTTTTTTACAGTTTTTTTCATATTGGTACTTTGTGGTGTTCTGCTGGAAAACCTTGGATTCTGGCATCCGTGTTGATGAGACTTAGACACCCAAATAAACATTGTCCCAGAACAAGGAACTCCTAAATGTCACTGGCCTACCCCCGCAGGAAAATGCACCCCACCACATGGCAACAACATCAACCAATCAGGAACATCTTGAGGAACATGACAATGGCCCAAGATGTTGATTTGACCTCCAAACTTCCTAGACCCCATTCTGATCAAGCATCAACAGGATGCAGTGGAACAAGTTTGAATGACAGAGGTCCCACTGCACAAGCCAGAGTACCCAAAGAATCCACTGCCAACGTCCTGGTGCCAGACCCCATAGGACACCCTGAGAGGTCCTCTTGTCCATGCCCAATGGTTCAGAGCATTTTTGACCACATGAGGGGGACCAACACAATATTAGGCAGGTGGTCATAATGTTATGCCTGATCGGTGTATAAGAGAGTGGGTTGAAGCAAGGTTGAAGTAAGGTATGTATAGCCTAATACTGGAAGTTGGGGTTTGTGTTTTAATGAAATTTCAGATCCGAGGTTGCTGCCAAATGGTGGGAATACTCAGATTACTCAAGTCCATGTCAACTGGGACTTTGAGGAGGTAAAAACGTCACGAGGAGGTCTTCGTCCTTCAGATGCGTCTCCTGAAATTATAACAGGCAGTGGGAGGAGACTCCAGGGCAGAGTCAGGACACACTGGAAGAACTACATCTCTCAGCATGCCTAAAAAGCACCTGCTGATCCCGCAGGATGAAATGAGGTCAACAAGGAGGGATTTGCAGTTGGGCTGAGTGTGACTGGGACAAGGTGATGTATTTATTCCAAGATAAGGAAATGCTTCCAGAAATATTCAAAAAACTATTTTTTTCATTCTCACTTGGATAAATTGAGAGTTTTTGCTCAGTGAATTAGAATAATATGATGAGCTTATTGTAATGAAGAGATTAGCACTACCAAATTTCAAGCTGTTTTCCATTGTCGGTTAAATAACCCCAGGCTTTTATGAGTTAAATTGATATCCAAGCCAAATAATAGCAGAGACTTGCCTGACACTTTGAAAATAACAGAAGTTAACAGAAGCTCATTTTAGATTAGCTAACAGATGCTTGACCCTAGTGTTTCGAACGTGTGGTTGGAGTGTATCACATGAACGTGGACACAGAATTAACTTTGTGGAAGGGCAAGTTCTCACAGAAGAATAGAATTACATGCTGACCTGCGATCCGTGAGGCCCTCCGGCATTCGCCCTGATGTGTTAATTGTCCCTTTGAACATTTTATCAAAATGTCAACTCACCTGTGGGGACCGACAGAGTGCAAAAACAGACACTGGCAGAGGGATTGAACCCCCTCCTGACCTTTACAATTCCAATTCTTCCTCTTAAACCCCCTTCGACCGGCATGCAATGAACTGGCAGAGAATAGACAGAAGCGCCATTGAAGGTTGGAAACGGTCGCTAGAGCCGGTGATTCCATCAATACCTCCACCCAATAACGAATGTTTGTTCATGAATTCTTTATTTTAGTGCCCTTTATTGTGATATCTTGTGTTTCTCACCTCCACAAGGAGTCAGGATCAGCTACAGAAAAGCAAACCACTGATCTCAGGCCTTTAGGTTAAAGGACAGTGTCCTCTACCCAGCTGTGAACACGGTGGTTTTTATGCATGCAAGAAGAGAAAAGAGTGGAAATGTCTTTTATGTCACTGAGTGCTGCTGGCACTAGTTTGTCTTATTAATGTAGCAGAGGGGTCCCTATTAATACTAAGACTTTATTGATCCTACCAGACCCTCTGGCTGGAGATGAATGGCGCTCACATATTATCACAGCTCCGAAATGGGCCCTCACATATCTGTGACATTTCCACCATGGATGGCTGTAATTTCCAGAGCGACACAACCCATCTTGCTCTTTTATTTTCACCCTCTTATCTTTTTTTTTCTTCCTTTCCAGTCACTCACTGCGCTTCTTTCTCTTCCCACCCTTGCCCTTTTCGAAGTTTCTGCTCTTGGCTACTTCCTGTTATCAGTCCCTCCTGCCTTTCCATCCATCTTTTCATATTTTCTCCACCTTTTGCCATTTTGCTCTTTTCTTGCATTTCATCAGCCAATCTTTCTTACATTTACGTCTCACTTAATGGTTACCTTTCTCTTTCATGGACTAGCTCCGTCCCCACCTGTCTCTCTGTTTGTTTCTGTCTTCTTATCCACTACCTCAGCTCACTCTTTCTCACTTGCTGCTTTCCACTTGCCTTTATCTGCGCTTTCTCTCCTTCCTGACCCCAGCCTCTCACTTGAGTCTATTTTATTTATCTCTTTCCATTTCTCCATCCACTGTCTTTCTCACGCTCTCTTTCTTTGTATTTCCCTCAGCAGCTCTGCTTTGTTTAGCACCCAGCAGACAAGGCTGCTGACAAAGGTGAGCGAGAGCATATTTAAAATGTCACTGGCAAAGTGACAAAAGGTCATATGGAAAGTAAGAGACTCCCAGCACAGTTTGGACTGACTGCTAAACAGGCATCCATGCCTGTTTTGTGTGTGTGCATTTGTGTGTTGGGGGGATTTTCAGGCACACATGCATATGCATGTCTGCATCTACCCAGGGGTGTATGCATCTTTTTGTGTTTCTATATGAGAGAGAAAATACAATAAGATGAATTCAAGGTTCTGCCTGTGTTTAAGTCCACACACATTTGTGTGTGTAGCTACATGTGAGGCATACAGTATGTGTCTGTTGCCATATTGCTGCTGGCATCCTTATACCTCAATGCTGCTCCCTGCCTGAGGTAAGGCCTTGAGCGCCTTCCAGTCTGATGAGTGTGCTTATGAAAAAGTTGCTACACCAAGAGTGGAGAATTGTGCATTGACCTAAAGGTTGCTAGTTTAAATCCTAACGACTTGGGAGCGGTTCCAAATCTGATGAGACGGCCAGCGGGACGTCAGCCAGATCTCTGTCATGTTTTGCAGAATTCCTGATTTTGGGCTGAATAGATAAAACTGACTAAAAGTACAACGTGAAGCAAAAGGAGCACATTAAGTTCCATTCACTAGAGGTGAATGGAACTTAATGTGTGGTGTGCACAGTTTGAAAAACATTCGATAGTCTTTTCAGAAAAAATGTCCTAGTTTTTCCAAATAATCCAGTCCTCAGTGTCAGTGGAATGCTTTTATAATAAAAAGCTGTTGATCCGCTGTTCTTTGGATTATCCAGAGCCCCTAGTCTACTTTATGGGTTTATTTTTTGTATGTGTTACCGTATTGATTAATGGCATGGTATTCATGCAGTTCTCTGTCTAATTCTAGTGTTTTGCATACATAGGCTGCCAAGAAGTGTCTGGATATAGAAATAGTATTGCCAGCCCTACCATTTTGACTGGGCAAGGAGCCCACAGTAATTTTTTTCTTCTCACCCAGACTTGGCGTATTATTGTTTTGCTGCTAAATTTAATGTTGTGACTTATACAAGTGCCATTAAAAATATCTGGAAACTGTTGTGAATGTTTAAGTCCTGATGATTAATGGACAACTTTCAGCTTTATACTGTGTCCTTGCATAGGTTTTGATCATCAGCTGAAACTTCAAATGTCAAAATATCTGTGGAACAGGACACTTTCTGACATGAAAAATTGTCCAACACATAAAGGATTTCTTTGAAAATTCTGTGTTTGACAGTTGCAAATATATTTTCAATGTGGGCGTGCACTATATATATATGAATAAAAACCTTTGTGCAAACACAGTAAAACCTACCTACCTTTTATTTTGTCAGTCAACATTGTTATTTTCTAATTATTTTCTATTGAAATGCATAATTGGTGAATTTACAGAGTTGTCTTGTTGCAGTATTAATGCTAATTAAAAAGAAACTAACAAATGTAAATGATAGTGTGGTGTGTTGTTAAAGGGCAACTAAATTTGAAAATATGTTTGTGTGCATGGGCAGGGTGATCATACAGGATGATAAGATGAGGCCATGTCTGTTTTATTTCATCAATGCTTGGGTAGCCTGGAGGTGTTGACTTCGAAGTCAGCACTTTGTTGTTTCAAACTAGAGACTTGAAGACTTTAACATAATTATGCATAAAACAGACTTGTTGACAAATACAAGTGAATGGTCTCAAGCGTGTGCAAGTATGTAGTATGCAAAAGTGCTAAATGAGGGAAAGGGCAGGTGGTGGGAAACCAACTAAGATGTACACTAATCAGCCACAACATTAAAACACCTGCCTAATATTGTGTTGGTCCCTCTTATGCTGCTAAAAACAGCTCTGACCCATTGGGGCATGGACTCAGGATCAGGGTCATTGATCAGACTTTTTTTTCCAGCACATGCCTCTTGGCCAGGACACTCTTGAAAAAGAGATTTTTAATCTCAATGAGTTTTTATCCTGGTTAAATAAAGGTAAAAAAACAAAACATCCCACAGATACTCGGTGGGATTGTGATCTTGGGAATTTCACAGTCAAGTCAACACCTTGAACTCTTCTGTCATATTCCTCAAAGTATTCCTGAACAATGTCTAAAGTGTGGCAGGGTGCATTTTCCTGCTAAAAGAGACCACTGCCATCAGGGAATACTGTTGCCATGAAGTGGTGTACGTGGGCTGCAATGATGTTTACGTAGGTGGTATGTGTCAAAGCAACATCTATGTGAATGTCACGATTCAAGGTTTCCCAGCAGGACATTGCCCTGAGCATTACACTGCCTCTGTGGGCTTGCTTTATTCCCATAATGCATCCTGCTGCCATCTCTTACCCAGATAAATAACATGCATGCATGACTCAGCCATCCACAAACATGACACAAGGCCACCTTCTTCCATTGTTCAATGGTCCAATTCTGACGATCAAATCCTCACTGTGGCCGCTTTTAGCAGAGCACAAGAGTCAGCATGGGCACTTCAGCTAGTCTGCAGCTGTACACAGCCCCATACATAACAAGCTGTGATTCGCTGTCTGTTCTGACACATTTCCATCACGACCAGCATTAAGGTTTTTTTTAGCTATTTGTGCTACAGTAGGTCCTCTGCAGAATCCGGCCAGACCAGCAAACGTCCGATGTCCACATGCATCAGGGAGCCTTGGGTTCACCCTGTTGTTGGTTCACCGGTTATCCTTCCTCGCACCACTTTTGGTAGATACTAACCCCTGCATCTCAATAAAACCCCACAAGAGCTGTTGTTTTGAAGAGGATTGTTGAGCCATTACTATTTTACCCTTGTCAGTAGTTGCTCAAATCCTTGGGCTTGGACATTTTGCACATTCTGACTGTTTGCTTTCTGCCTAATACATCCCACCCCTTTACAGGGCCCATTGTAACAAGATCTCAAATGCTATTTACCTGGTTTTAATGTTGTGGCAGGTAGGTGTATAGAAAAGCACTGAGACAGTACGTTTTGAAAGAGAGATAGAGACATTTTAAAGGTGACAGAGAAAAGTGAGGTTTTTGTTTAAGCCAGGTCATACAGATTCCTCTTAAACCAGAGTGCTGTGTGTTTCTGTTTTTCATATTTATTGCCTGGCTTGTTTTACCTTGGAAGCAACTTTAAAGTGAGCCAGCACAGAGCAACTGTCTGGAGTGACTCATTTCACAATGCTCTTGTTTTTCCAAAGCACTTTATATAGCACTTAAAAGTTGTCATTTTGAGTGTGTGTTTTTTCCAGCACTTGATGTTGTGTGCGTGTCTCATTTGCAGTTTGAGGCTTAGATTTTCCTCATTTTCTTGGAGTCTGTACATCTTCCTATCTTCTTCTCTTGTCTGCCCTCCTGCTTGTCTGCCTGTACCTGCAGGCCTATCCCTCTCTTTGTCTCTCAGAATGAAGTGGTACAATAATCCATCTCTGGGGGAAAGAGACAGATCCATAATGCATGTGTGTGCAATGTGTGTGGGCTCTGATGCCAAGTGCTCTCCATTGACTCTCTTAGCTATGCACACAGTGTCACTGTCAGTTTGTAAAGCTTCACTCTGTGTCTCTCACTTGCCCCTCTTGTCCTCTCACTCCTCATCCATGTTTTTAACCTAAATCTATCTGCTATGGGTAGATGGATAGATTCTATAGATAGATACAGCATACAACAGAAGTGAGTACCTCCCTCTACAATATCACCTAAATGTCAAATGACTCAACACTGCATCAATTGTAATTGTATTACTTTTAAGATGCATTACTTTTAAGATGCATAGTACGGTACCTGCGCTCATATAAAATTAAAAACTAAGAGTTTAAATTCACTATATTGAAACAAATGCATGCCAAAGAGTGAAAATTCATTTCAATGTAAGTCAGTACATATTGCATTACTTAGATTCTAATCTTTAATTTTTGCGATTATTCATTTGTTTGTCAGTATTTTTCAGACTCAGTCCTTCTCAAATTTCTGGAGAGATGTTCTGCCATTCTTCAGAGACAATTTTCTTTACCCGCTCTTTGCTGGAGGTGTGTTGTTGTTCTCCCTTTATCTTTAAAAAAAGTAAAAAATCCCAATGGTGTTCTAATGGATTCAAGTCAGACGACATATTGTCCAGGTCATCTTTTTCCTTCTATAGAAACCGATGATGCGTGATTTTGGCTTTGTGATTTGGATTGTTATCATGCTAAAATACTCCTCTTCTGCCAGGCTTCCGCAGATTGAGAGTCATCTTGTCAGCTAGTATTTTGGTATTTCCACAGGCAGTCATGGTGTCATTTATAAATGTCATCTCTCCAACACAATTTGCATTCATGTAGTCTCATATCATCACACTGGCACATCCATGCTTCACTGTCAGGACTATGCAATCACTGTGGTACTTCTGGTCAGGTTCACACCAAACATGTTGGACAAACAAATTTATCTCGGGCTCATCTGATCAAAGAATGTGCTCTTGGAGTTTTTAATTTTTTTGTTTTTGTTTTTTTGTTTTTCTTTCACACTGTCTAAGCTGTCACAGAAACTCTGATTTCCATATATAACCCCCATGCCAAGTCTGATTTTCAGCGCTAGATTGTGCAAGTAGTGCACTGTCCTTGGCATAATTTTATAGGGATGGCCATTATTGCTCAGAATAGTGACACTACATACAGTATGCACAACACTATGGCTCATTCTAATACTCCTGGGAATTCCTTTCCATGTGAAGCTACGATGCAAATATTCAGATTGACCAAGCCTGTATTCCCAAAACTGAGAAATTATCATATTATAACCATGTTAATGCAGTTAGGTTGTTTGGAAATCACAGCTGTGATCCATTTTGTTTAGGTGACTAGAGGTTTTCTATTTTGTGTGTCAGTGATCACAACTGTATTCACTTTTTTTGTATTGAGTTTCTACTTATGGGCCTGTGTTTTCAAAATAGTTTCTTTAACGTACAGTTTTTCTTTTCAATTGTTGCTTTGAAGAAATACAATGAAATAATGCAGTTATTGAGAAGTGACACAGTTCTATCAATTCTTATTTGACATTTAAGTGTTATTGCACAGGGGTGTACTGACTTCTGTTGTAGCCTGTAGTGTAGATAGATAGATGCAGCCTCACAGACCGATGACATGAGTGGATGGATGGGTGGATAGATAGATAGATGGATGGATGGGGATAGGGGACTATAGATATGTATGGACCGAGATAGAAAAGAGAGGGATGTCAGCAGTGTGTCAGCGGTTTTGATGAGTTGATAGCAGAGCTGACACAGCATTGGGAATAGGAGGCCAGCCCTCTGCTTATCCTTCTGTCTCCTTCTCTGTCCCTCTTTCCATCCATCTATCCATACTATCCATCTATCCCTTGTCAAACTCAGTTTCTCCTTCCAAGGGCAGGGAGAGAGAGAGATGGCACAGAACCGGAGAGATAGGCCACAACTAGGATCCACTGAGCACAGCACTTCCACCATAACCCATGACTCTTACATTTTCCCCCTCCCTGTCTCCTTAAGTACACCTTTTCACACAAATGCACTGATGGTGTTCTTTTAATTTCAGTTTACAAATTTGCTCTAAGTAGATAGATTTGGCATAACTAATGTTGCATCTCACACCTTTTTCCAGCAAAAAATGTATTGATTTACTTTTACTTTAAAGTAAATGACCTGAAACACCTCAGAAGTACTACAAACCTAACTTGTCCTGGAATGATGAGCAGCAATTATATTCTGTTACTGAACATGTGCCTTTCTGCAAGACTTGGCTTGGAAGGAAGACCGTATTAAAGATGCTTAGGGAGAGGATGCTGCTACTCTAATTGGTCCCTTAGGAAGTAGTGGAAGTGTGTCCTCCGGTTTGAATGTGTCATAGCCTGGCAGGTCATTGGTCGTGACAAAGTGCATGCTATATTCTTTGATTCTCTGCTGCAGAACAGAGGTGGGTTCAGTGTGTCCTGGTGCAGATGGATGACCTATACCCAGCTGTCTGACTGCACAGCTGATCTGTCTCTTCCTCTTGCATATGGAGATGCTGCAGCATTTTTCTCAGCGTTAGACCAGGTCAGGGAGAGGCTGACCTTGCTGCCCTTCATTTTCTCAGGCATTTTCCCAGATGACATAATCTTTGTCAGACTCCTCAGAGTCTATGGTCAGCAAAAATAATAGGACACATCCAGAGAGAAATCACCATCCTCAGCCACAGTGGATGAATCCTGATTTTAGCAGTAAAGTCATGTTTCTGGTAGATATGTATAGTCTTCAAATGTTCTGTTATCATTGGAATTAAAAGTATTTCTTGCCTTTTCAATTAAAAAAAAGAAAATCTTAATGCCTTCCCTTTAGTTTTGTTTCCATCTTTAGTAGTCAGCATTAACACTAATTAAGCCTGTCTAATTAATTTTCTCAAACTGTAGCTCTATCTACTGTATAATCTGAAAATTAGATGAGCACTGAAAGCTATGAAATGCTCTAAAATGTTGGTTGCTGAACACTTTTAATACATAAATAACAGAAGTAAACACTTATTTTACATCAGATTTTTCACAAACTACTTGACCTAGATAATGAAGGTCCTGATTAACAAGTACGATCTTAATGAGCTTGAAATATGGATTTCATACACATTCAGGTTTAAGTGAAGCTATCCTGTATATAACACGCAGCATTCAGCTGATTGTTTCTCTGTTTTTTTAAGTATAAAACACTGTTCACTGGTTAGTCCGAGAGTGATATTTTAGTCACAAGCAGTCCCTGGCAGAGTATAGCCACCAGCTTGGAGAGAGCATTTTTTAACCAGAGAAAGTAAATACAAATGAGAAGCTGTTATCATTATCTGCATGTTTTCAACATCTGTCTTTTCTAATTAAATTAAGGAGAAAAGATTGGTTAGTATCCGAGCTTAATGAATTTTGTTGACCAACAACCAGATCCAAAATGGATTTGGCGATCCAAACCAAGTTGTCATATCAGGTTTTAAAGTAGTTGTTGCTGCAATGAATGTGAAAGTAAAGTGAAAATATGTGTAAAATGAAGATCACACATGCATCACATGTTCACACATTTGTGTGTGTGAGAGAGAGAAGAGAGAGAAATCATCATTTCTTGGTTAGGCTGAAAACAACGGGTTTGCATGGGCATGTGTGAGGTGTGTTTGGATCCCGACTGTTTCAGCTGCAGGGTCATCAGCCCTGGACCACCGCTCATTGATGTTTTGCTCCTTTTAATCCTGCAACATCTCCTGGTGGCGGAGCAGAGGCAAAGACATCTCTACACGACCTCCTGTAGCTGCCATTGCTTATTAGTCAGACCCTCAATTCTTGTCTTTCTTCCACAGCCATAGCCCCTCTTTGCTTCTTTAGCAAAAGCTTTTGTTGCTCACTCCAGAAACAGCTATGGTAAATCCCGAGGCAGCCATGGTGTTGGTGTGCTGATGAAACCCAGACAGCTTATTTTCACTATGTGGATGGTAGTTGGCCTGCCTGCCTCTGAGTAGTTTGTCCTCCTATAGCCTGTATTCCCTCATCCTAAGAGATTCTGTAGAACAGCCTTGGCAACAGCAGATCAAATCACTATGTCCATCCTGAGTGGTGTCAAGGTGATCTGTAGCCCACAGGTGTCAAAACTTCATCCAACTTTCTCAGGACCTAGACATGCTGCCATTGGTAGGTAGCGCTCCGGTGTCAGCCCCTTCTTGCATCCTTACAGTATGTGTTGTGGACCCGTGCTGGTGGTGTTGCAACGGGGGGAAATTTGCCTGATGGAGGTTTCTTTGGGCATGGCAAGGAGTCATAGATTCACCAAGTAGGAAACTGAGTCTGGCCTATGTAATCTTCCAGCCCAGAGCACATGCCGTCACATGTAATCGAGTTTCTCTGTTGACCTTGTGACACGGCCTTCATTTTGACTAGATGCATGGAATTTCATCCCAGCTAAGCCCTGCTTGTTCAACTTACCACACCAACAATTTTCTGATGTAGTCTGCTAACAGCCTTGTCAGCCTCCATATTTGCCTGCTACTTTTGGACAGTGTGTACCCAGCAGTACCTGAGAAGTAGAGCAAATAATCTAGACTTCTTCTCTTTGTATATCTGGTGGTATGAGTTGGCTAATCTTTCCATTCCACTTGCTGCTGACAAGGGAATTTTCATTGGTCACATCACCCTTTGGTACAGTGTGAAGTTGTAGCGCCACACCTTGTACTTTCGCAGGAACTGGCTCTGGTTGACTCTTGCCAAGCCATCGGGGAGTTGTTTTCGAACTGCCATACCCAATTGCTTGTTGGAGATCTCTTCATTATGTTGCCTCCCTAGGCTTTGCATGGGATGTCTGGCTAGTGGGGAGATTTCCTCACAATAAAGGTGATGTTGGTGCTTCTGGCATTCTTGTAGCAAAACACTTTGCGACTTCAAGGGCTTGATCTATTCCTTCACTGCTACAAGTTCATTCAGCCTATTCAGAAGCCCGCAGTATGCTGTGCTCCAATGAGGAAGATTTCAAAGGTTGCCACAAAAAAGATGGAGGGGATGGATCACCCCATTGTGATTCCTATTTCCAATTGCTTCCATCCTGCTGTAAAGTTCTCAAGGTCAAAATACATCTGGACAGGCCGCTGTGTGCATGCACAGTGCTGTGTATGCTACACATGTATTAATATTTAGGTGTTTTCATAAAAAATTTAAGGCTTAAAGAGAGGAAGTGAGACGAGAGTGATACAAATATGGAACTTTATAAGTACAAGTGTGTATTTGCTGCATTTATATGCTTTGAGATAAATTGGTCATTGTCTGCCCTCTGCAGTAACCTGACTTTTTAAATGAGAAACTTGCTTTTCGTAATTGGGATAAAATAGACATCTGAGTGATACAGGTAGACAGACTTGATGTAACAGACATAAAACTCAAACGTTAAGAGGATGTTGTTTGCAGCAGCTGTGAAGAAATAATTGCTCATTAATTATGACCAAAATAATTAAACCTGACAAAAATAAAGTCAAAATGCCCCAACAAATAAAAGTTTCATTTATGACAGGCTTGGATTGTAAAATGTGGAATTAGGTAGAGGAAAAATTTGATTAGTGACCAGTTGCATGTAATCACAGGTTTTTATGGTAACCAGGTTACAGCACTGCACATAAATGTCTTCAGTGATTTCCTGCCTTAGTCAGATTTCTCCCAGCAGCCTCACTTTCTCGGGTGTGTGTACCACTCGTGTGTCCGTCTGTGTGCGTGCAACACAAGATAGTGTTGTGTATCTCATTAATGGAATGTGGAGCTATGCTGAGAGCTGCTAAGAAGTCTATACGGCCTCGCATAACACACACTGTCATCGACAACGTGAGGTGTGAGCTGTAGTTGACCATGTGTGAGTTTTCAAGATGACAACTCTGTGTGTACGTGGGTGCGTGTTCGTGTGTGCATGTGAGCATGTAACTGCATACTGTACTGTACTCTCCCTGTGTGGGATCAGTGTCACTGGGCTGGTGACCAGGAAGTAATGAAGCTTAGTAGCTATTAATGAGCACATCTCCATGGCAACACACTACCTACATGGCAGTTCAAATTCTCCTCAAAATCACAACAATGAGAGGCGACCACATCTGAAATTCAAACTTATTTTGTGAATATTATTCGTGCTGGGTGTCTGTGTATTTTGGGTGGGAGGTTTCATTTGTTACAGATGGATTTAAACATGTTGCCTATGAAAGTATCTTATTTGGATAAAGAAAAAAAATGACACATTCATTTACACACTCTGCCTTTACGAAGTGATTACTCCAGCTTCCGTTATTATTTCTTCATACACATTGTTCACTCTAGTGAGAAAGTCTCTGTTCAGTTACATCATTTCCACAGCCACTGTTTACTATGCTGCACTAATATACTAAAAACTGACAGTAAGAAAGTCAGTGTTTCAAAAGTAGAAATTGCTGTCCAGGCAGCATTGGACAGCTACTTCAGAAACAGGCCAATTTTCCCCAATTTGGACCACTTTCCACCAACCCAGCTATTTACCCTGATTCGGACAGGGCAAATAAAAACTTTGACCGCACACTGTCAAGAGAGGATGTCTGGAATGTAGAGAGAAAATACAAAGCTGTGTTTGGATTGATTATAATTTGGGTTGCATGCAGCTTGGTATGACCTTTTTCATAGCAGGTTTAAATGAGTGTCCAGTCTATTGAACAGGCCATAAGATTCAGTCTTTGAACCAGAATATACACCGATCAGCCACAACATTATGACCACTGACAGATGAAGTGAATAACATTGATCATATTGGTACTATGTGGTGTTCTGCTGGAAAACCTTGGATTTTGGCATCCGTGCTGACGAGACTTAGACACCCAAATAAACATTG
>OMNN01002028.1:0-11258 GCA_900302755.1 Chromis chromis | reverse complement strand
ACCCTCCACTTTAATGAGCCACATTTGCAAGGTGCGAGACGAAAAGGTTCCGAGTCCGTCCACATCAACATGACAGCTATTAGGAGACACCAACAGCTGGTGGAAGGTGGAATCGGGGATAAGGAAGTGAGAGAGTGGGAATGACAGGCTGAAGCAGTGAAGGAGGGGGGGCGAGAAATGAAGAAGGGTAAGAGAAATAGCTGGCAGCCCCGGCAACAGACAATGAGAGAGATGAGGAGTACAGGTGGTGATGGTCATCCTCCTCCGTGGGCCTTGCTTGTCCTTCATTAGACACATCACCTTGTTGGGCGATGAAGGACAGAAGGAGGAGGGGAAAGTAAGAGGCGGGGAGGAAGGAAAAGATGGTCAAACAAGGTTCATGCAAGTGATGTAAAAGGCCACTGAAGAACAAACAAGAATAACAAAATACAATGACACACGCTATCGTTGAAGCGGTGTTCTCATTAGTTTTGTCATTGGGAAGTAAGCTCAAGGCTGCGGCTATCATTAGCAATTTACAGAGAGTTTGAAGAGTACAAGAGACCCAAAAAAAAAGGGGGAAGGAGAGAGGGAGAGTGGGAGATAAAGGTAAAATTATGGTAGCGGAGAAAGATAGAGCTGGAGAGGAGAGAGAAATGCACAATGAGTGTGTTTTTATCCCCAAGGCCCGTTTCTTTCCTGAATTAAACAATGAGTCAAGTAGAAAAAGAGGGCAAATAAGTGAAAAGGCTGTTCTCTTTATCAAGGAGAAAGTTCAATCTTAACATCATGTATTAGCAACATGAACTGTATTATACATTTCAGATAAAACGCATGAATCGATTAATCAATATCGATTATGATGATCGATTATCGATGAATCGATTAATAATTAGTCTTAATACTTGTCCCTCTTCCAAAATGCTGTAAATTTATTACATGTCTACAATTCTCAGCCCAGAACTAGTAATGTGAATCAATGCAATTAAGTCAATGATACATGGGTGGATTTATTTATTTATTTTTTTTACATTACTCAATGGTACTAACACTGTTAATGTTGATAAAACAGAGACGGCTGTGATAATATTCCGTTGTGTTTACTTTCCCCCCCATTTAACTAATCTGAGTACATTGCTGACAAGGTAGTCTAGGGAATGGTTTGGCTGTGCCTCATTATCATTCTGCTATAGTGCAAAAAAATGTTCCAGCTTGTTTGTATTTCTTTAAACCAATCACAGTTACGTTGGGCGGTGCTAAGCCCAAGGGAACTTTTTTTGTTGCAACATTTGCATGCAGAGATGCAAGCACTGTCATTAAAATGGATAATTTACCGGAAGAACCAGGCAGGCCTGCCTTACCGCTTGATCCAAATCTCTGGCAAAACCAGATCAGAGGTTACTGCTGTTGCTTCAAATAGCAAAGGGGATTTTAAAGACGGTAACACACACACACAGCAGAATGGAGAGGAGAATGCATGGTGAAAATGGTAGACTTATACTCACTGTTCACATCTGCTGACAAGTTTTTTTTCTTCTCCATTTTCAATAAAAACTACAGACGAGGGACAAACTAAAAAAAAAAACAACATTTTGGGAAGGTATTCAGCCACCAGAACAACTTCAGTGCACCTTGGCATTGATTCTTCACATCTCTGGAACTCTAAAATACCCCTTACAGCAGCACAGAGCCACCGGACCCCTTCACTGTAGGGATCAAGGGTTCAGCTAGTCCTATAATTCGTTACCTGTCTCTATAATCACAGTTTCTTTGAATGTATTAAGGCAGACTTGGATATAGAGACAGGTTATTCCTTTAACTTGTTACCTGTCTTTATATTGCAGTAGATCTCTCTTTCCATGAAGAGATATTCAGTTGTGAATCAGCTGTGGTTTTCTATGCCAGTTACCTTTTTTATTTAAAAGCAAGGACAGCTGACTATTATATTGTGGAGTTTTATTGACTCCTAAAACTAACAGCAAAAATCACATTAGCCTCTATTTTGTGTAACTTGGAAGGACAGAATTTGTTTGTAACGCTGCTCCTTTTACTGAGTACATCTTAATCTAAGATGGCCTGTCTATGTGTTTTAATTTTTTTTAAACTGCCTAAAAAGTCTAAAAAAAATAAAGAAAAACAAGCACTGGTACAATGTCCTGCTGACAAATGAGGCTAAAACTCACCAAATTGTAACGATGTGCTCTTAAAAGCCTTCTAGCAGAGATAATTTAATGTAAGCGATAGCTACAGGCAGTACAGCATTGAGTGGTTAACATTTTGCTAGTCTCACTTAGCCAGCCCATTCTGTAGTACGTAATGGTCTGGCTGCACCTCATTATCATTCTGCTATAGGGGGGAAAACAACACTACTGTTTGTACTTTTTAGAACCAATCACAATTGTTTTCGGCCGAACAAATTGAAGGAAGTGGGCTTGCAGTTCCCTCAAACTAGTGATGAGTAGAGTTTTTTTTTTTTAAACAAACAGGAAGGTGAGCACTGTTATTAAAATGGATAATCCACTATTAAAAAAAAACCTAGCAGGGCTGCTTTATTGCACGATTCAAGTCTTCAGCAGAGCTTGGGATTTTCAGTGTGGTAAGTTGCTGCACAGAGATAGCCTTAAGTGCTATTTCAGTATCCCAACCACTACAGAGGACATCCCAGACTTAACATTACAAGCATAAGGGCTGATTCATGCTTTCTGCGTCCACATGTGCAGACCAATGCAAACTTTGAAAGCGGACTGCAGTAGTGCATGTAGTTTCCGTTCATACTACAATAGGTCCATGCCGGTTGGCGCAGGCCGACAATTGCACCTCATATTGAACAAAGAAAAACACACGGGGCAATTTTGTCAAGATATAGCAGCTATTTACAGATTGGACTGCAGCACTGGATCAGTGAATATTCCTGAGGTGTTTGGAGCACAGTGGGTGAAGCATAAGATTTTTGGGGAATTTAAAACTTCCCACTGTGTTTTCCAAAGTCCAGGTGTGTATGAAATGGATGGCCCGTGTACCTTTGCAGACGTGTCTGTGGAAAGCATTAATTGGCTTTAAGGTTGAGACCCAGAATTAGATCAAGACAAGTGGTGGGACAAAGTTATTGTTTTGCAAGGAAGTCTTATCTGTACCTTCCTAAATCTAGTACTGAGTTAAGACCAAAAAGGCTCATGTCAAAACAGACTTTTAACATTATTTTTTAAGTTGTTAAAGAGACAATATGTGTAACCAAGCACATTGTTGCCATTTTAAAATGTATATCGTAACACAATTTTATAATAGTTTTTTATTGTAAAACAGTTTCGGATCCCTTTCCCATTTCAAAACAGCAACACAAACAAAGTAAAACTGAAATAATTATTGATTGCAAACCCTGATAAAACCAGAAAAAGAGATTAACAGCAGAAGACACACATTATTTTTCACAGGCTATATGATCCATAAACTACAGTTTCCAATCCACAAATATTAAGTTAATCAGCTTAAAATAAAGATATGATATCATTGATGGTGTATGATGCAGCTTTATTTTTTTACTTACACTTTTGAATAATAGATAACAATAAAAAGGTTGAATTGCATCATGATTGAATGATTTAGATTTTGTCTGGCAGGATGTGTCTTTTCAAGGGGAAGAAGTGACAATTTTGATTTTGTGTGTTTGTGTCGCAG
Organism: Chromis chromis; assembly: GCA_900302755.1. Lineage (NCBI taxonomy): Eukaryota > Metazoa > Chordata > Actinopteri > Pomacentridae > Chromis > Chromis chromis. The sequence continues at coordinate 7,604 of OMNN01002028.1, read as the reverse complement.
TAAGAAAAAAAAAGGAAAGAGAAGCTTTGAGTTCAGACGTGTCTTGACTGCGGCTGCCTTCTCATTCAGGCTGCTGTCACACCTTCAGTGTGTTTTTCTGATTACATATATTGATCCTCAGTCAGCCGGTCGCTTGTGCCCAGCAAATAAAACATTATCATAGTTAAGTCGTGGTTTCCTGTTCCCCACGGATGCTGGCAGAGAGAGGCCCACTCAGCATTGACTGCAGGGGGTCCGTGTTCAGGTGCTTTTTTACAACTGATGTAATTTGCCATCAGAAGACTTACCTGTATGTTTTAATGCCTGATGTGATAAAGGGCTGATGTGCACTGTGCACTGCCAGATGCACTTTTCCCTCCTGCTTGTGCAGCATAATTGGTTCCTGTCTCACTGATTTATCGTTTCCATTTTCAGCTGATTCTCTGCACACTTTTTTTATAACAAATTTTATTGTTTTGTCTCAGAGAAGAAGTCAAAAGGCTAAAGTCCAAGTGAAGTCACAAGTCACTAGAGTTAAAGTCCAAGTGGAAATGCAAGTCTTTTGTGGTTTTATCAAGTCGTGTCTAAAATTATCAAATTTATGACTTAAGTCTGGCTCGAGCCCAACTTCTGTGACTTGGGTTGTGTCTGATAAGCACAAAGCAGGAATAGTGAGATTTATGTAGTGCAATTAGACTAATTAGAGGGAATATGATTACAGAAGAGCAGGCTGGTGCGAGGTTGTTCTTGAAAAAGATCAGATTGCAAAGTCGTGAGTGAATCTGCATTTCAAGTCTGGCGTTGGAAGGTCATTCTGCTCTTTGGCGAGCCAAGAGGGAGACAAGACCGAAGCAATAAGTTGCCAGTGCAATGAACAGAGAGGTGACAATGCCAGAACACTCAGCAAATGTGTCAGCATCCTCACTGTGATGTACTGTCCACTCAACACATGGTATGATGCAGAACTGTGTCTTGACATTGAGCAGTTTTATTATGTGATATATATATTTATATACCTTTTCAGTGGGGTGGTAATTGGCTCAGCATGTTGGTCTGTAAATGAATATTTTCTGGACAACCTATTGCCACATCTCAAATCCTCGGGCTTTACACGAGGACTAATGGAAGTGGGACAGTGATGGCCCATGTAACAGCTAAGTTGGAGTTTGTATCCATCCAGACTGGCTCTCAGGTGCAGGAAAGCTCATTAAAACTCAAACTTTGTGTTCATTATTGAAAGTGGCTGTAAATAATGAATTCAAGTCTGCAGGGCTGAAAATGAAGACATGCAATATAAATATTTAAATAGTATACTGTGTTATATTTCATTTCCAACAAAACATTTAACTGGATACACTGAAATGATTCTTTGTCCTTGCATGTATGTTTATAGAATATGTATGTGTGCATGCATCAACGTGTAACCAGCCGTCTCTTTATGGCACTACAGATATTTGCACTTTCAAAGGATTGCCTGTTGAACATCCCCTCGCGTTCTGTGTTGCTCATCTTGTGCTGTACACACTCTCTGTTAGAAGCTGAACAACAAGCATGTATTATGTTTTCGTTATGTTTGCCAAGTTCGACATTCTTCCTGCCTTTCCCTGAGTAAGGATGCACAGGGTCACAAGAAGACATTGTTGTCCATGAAAAACTATTGTCTACCTTTTTCTTTTTTCTTTTTGTGTGATAAGATTGATAGAACAGATAAAGAATTTCCAATATACACATGGGCCAGACCACATTCTAGATCTGGAAGATGACTATTCTAAAGCTTTACAGTATAGTAAAGTCTGTACAACTTATTTCAATGGTACCAAGAAAATACACTTATTCCCCAGCAGATATTTTGACTTGTGAAAGCAGGCAAAGCACTGGCGTAACTAATGACATTAACAATGTCTCAAATCCGTCTGAGCATGCCACTGAGCTAGGCACAGCATGCACAACGGACTGCATCCATTGTTAATCTTATTAATCATACCTGTGCCTTTCCATCTGTGACATGCCAAAATTCTACTATGAAAGAGGGGCAGTGGTGGCCTAGTGGTTTGTGAAGCAAACTTGTAACCGGTGGGTCGCCGGTTCGATCCCCCGGACAAGAAGTTAAGGTGGGAAAGTGAGAGCGACCACTTGTCCCAGTCACCAACACTGCAGGCCCCTGAACAAGGCCCTTAACCCCTGACTGCTCCCCGGGCGCTGTACTGCAGCAGCCCACTGCTCCTAGTATGTATAGTTAAGGTTAAATTTGAATAGGATTGGTCAAAATGCAGAGAAGAATTTACCCAAGCGGATCAATAAAGGTTAGATAATTATTAAGAGGTCCATAATGGGTCACCATTTAGTTATGGGCTCAGTCCCTTACCAGCGGTCATGAGTTTGAGTCCGGCTCAAGACCATTTGCTGCATGTCAGTCTCCTCTTTACCCCCACTTTCACTCTGTCTTATCTCTATCAATAAAATGGAAAAACTCTCCCCTGAAAAATACATTGAAAAAAAAGAAAGAAAGAGGTCCATAAAAGACCCAGACGGCTTCCGAACAAGTTGAGTCATGACCCGCATTGTTACGATCCTACTTGTTAGGGGGAACAGAAGCAACATAATGCGGGGTGTTTTGGGGTAAAATAAAGTTATCACAAACAGAAGTATGTAATAATTTATTTTGAATTATATTATTTTAACTACTTTTATGATCAGCACTTAGAGTTGCATTTAATGCATGCCTTGTGTTCCATAAATAAAGTTTGATTGATTGATAGCTGAGCTGAATTGCAAGGAGAAAAGGTTTGTAGATGCTGTTCAAATCAAAATCAATGGATAATACCCAAAAGATGACTCCCAAAATACAACCTACAAATAACTTTTCCAAAAAGAAACCAAACATAACATCTTGCTATCTGACCTCACTGAAAGAAAACTCAAACTGTCAAAACAAAGTATACCTTCTCCTAGTGTCTCCTAACATAGAAATGTTACCTGTATGTATAATCAGTATTCGATTCTGCACTTGGCACAGTCCCCAGGCAATGCAGTACCTCCATACTGTTTTCATATAACAAGAAGAACATGGGCTGGGACTAAAGCAGGCATTAACAACTTTTCATGCCTCTGCTAGGATTTTGCACCAATTTTTTATACATATGCTGTATGTACAGTATGTATGCACACACACACTAATCAGTAAAATCATGTATCTAATATTGTGTAGGCCCCTCTCATGTTGCCAAAACAGTTCTGATCCAACTGGGCATGGACACTGGACCCCTTAGTGTGTCCTGTGGTGTCTGGTACTGGGACATTGGCAGAAGATCCTTTGGACCATATGGGTTGCGTGATGGGGGTTGTGTGGATTGGGCTTGTTCTGGCGCTTCCTGTGGATACTTGATCAAATTGGGTTGAGGGGAGTTTGGAGGCCAAGTCAATGCCTGGGGCTACTTGTGTTGTTCCTTGAGTCATTCCTGAGCAGTTTCTCTGGTGTTGTGGGGCGCAGTGTCCTGCTGGGGGAGCACACTGCCATTAGGTAGTGCTGTTACCATTGTTGTAGGTGGTGCATGTTTAAGTAGCGTCCATAAAAATGGCAAGACCTTGAGAGCTTATTTTAAAGGAAAACAAGAAGATTCACGTAGTTATCGTTTATCCCTCGATATTCCTTTCACCTTCAGCACCAGTAATGGCTGGCAGGTAACTGATGGAGCTCTTCTCCTCTCGAGTTTACTTTAATTGGTCAGACACTGGGGCTTGAAATTTACTTTGAAAGTAAATAACACAGCAATGGCACAATCGGTGGTGCAGCCATTCCGTGCTTAAATGCTTACTTTGCCATGCCACCCTCTGCGAAAAAAAATGCTTGTCTGAGACTGAATCTTAGAAAAAAGAATAACACATTATCCCCCGACTAGAAACAAATGATGAGCACACCAGGTTGCAAGGTAAAACTGTGCCATACGCATCAACGTCTGGTTGGAAAAGCAGCAGCATCACAAAGCCAGAAACAATTTCAGCCACACTTTTTTTTGTTTAGGAACAACGCTGCACTGTTACTAAAGGACATCGAAAACAAAAATATAACTTAAATGCTTGGCAAATAACAGCACAATTTAGAATAAGTCTACGACACTTAAACAGTAATGTTTTCGGCTGTCAGAGAGAGTCTAATTACCTCTGAAGTCTATTTGAGTCAGGATTTTTTAATTAACACATTCATAATTGAACTGACAACCTTTCATTTGCTTCTATTTTAGTTTGAGATATATTTTTTTCTGTCTTTAGTTTATCTCTGCAGCAGGCGGGGGGGTGCATGAATGAGTGGAACATCAGGAGATAAAAAGTTTGGAGGAACAACGTTGAGAACTGAGCTGTGAGAGTCAAGGTGATGACAGGTAAAGGAGGAGGTTGCAGGTACATGAGAAAAAAGAAATTGTGGAAAATGAAAAAAAAAAATTAGGAGTGAGAAAATCTGAAGTCAGCTCAGACAGGCACAGGGAGGAATAAAAAAAAAAATGAAACAAAGTTAAAGATGTGGGGTGAGACATGGAGAGCAGTGCTATCTGTTGGTTTTCTAAGCCTGCATAAAGACTTCAGGGACGAAAATGGATAAAGGTGAGTTATCTTTGTCTGGGAGATGATGGAACCAAATGCATGTGCTGCTTTAATGGATTGCCTCGACTTAAGCTACCTATACGCCTCGAGGTAAACCAAAAAGGTGCCCTTCTGCTTAGCTTTTTTGTGATGTTTTACTTTACACCCACCTGGTGAGATTGAATTGATCTCTCTATCATTTACTCTCCCAGTTCTGTTTCGCTTTGAAAGGTGAGGTCGGGCGAAGAGACCGCGCCGCATTTGTCTCCGATGACAAAGGTCGTTCGTTTTGAATAAGAGGAGTTGCTTCTTCTGCCATTCTTGCACGGCGGCATTGTGTTTGCAAGTCAGGTGCTGTGTTGATGCACTAAATTTATGCCCGTTAAACATTAATTATGCTCGCAGAAACTAAACACAGCACTGTTTGACCTTGTATTTTGCTTCCATCAGTGAATCAAAATTGTGATGGAAATTCATGCTGTAATGCTGTAATAACAAGCCACGCTTTATCGGTTTCAGTGAAAGGGGGAGCTGCAGGGATCCTGCCAAATAAACAGAATTACATGATAGAATTAAACAATGAAAAAAGGCCAGTTTGAAATTTAAAATTTCGTTTGTTCATGCCTGTGTGCTCTTTTCTCGTAGCTATCACTGCAGATTTCACTTTGGAATGCATGTTTTTAAGCCCTATGATCTGATTCTAGCCATGTTGTTTTGATAATGTGATCGGCAAACTCAAATATAACAGCTTTAGAATAAACAGACAGACTGGGTTTACTTTTAATTTGAAGAAACGGTCATCTTTCACAACACTTACATATGAGGCAGCAGCTCTCATCCTTTGCTCTGTTGTTGTGTTTGTTATATATTGTTTTGTTTTTTTCAAGCACGGAGGTGTGCAGATGGTCCTCTGTTGAAAGAAAGGATGGCACTGTCTGCACATAGTTGGTCTGGCTAAAATACAACGGCATTATGAGGTAGATCTTCCTTCCAAATGCTCTAGCAGCAATGATCATGATGTTTGCTGTTTGTCACATTTCAGTAATGTGTTTTTCTTTGGCTAGATGAGTTACAGATTACTGAATGGTGATGGTAAATTCACTGGAAATGGTAGCATTTTGTCCACTGTTTATAATGTACTTATACATGCTATTTTATAATCTAATTATCTTGCAGTGTGTGTGTATTTAAAATGGAAAACATCATCCAGTTGTGCATAAATGTTTTTTTGGAGTCACCTATAGAGTAACAGTTCTACCATTAAAGTAGAAGTCTTAAATCACACCCAAGATGCTCAAGTTTCTAAATTTAACTGCACTCTCTGACTTGATGAAATGCATCTACCTGATTACATGTTTGCATACTGCACCGTTATCCTCTTGTGGAGAAAGACGATGAAGACCATCCCGTTGTTTGAGTCAGCTTATAGTTTTTCATCGCTGTCCCCACTGTCATCTCTGCTGTCCCATGCTGTTGCAGCTTCTGCTTTCTCTGTGGTTGGCAGCGCCAAGCCATCGCTGTGATAGATCACTGTTATTACCACATGTTCTCCATTACGGGGGAACAGCGGGACTACCAGGAACACACACATGAACACACACAATGAACTCACAGCCAAGGAAAACTAATGCAGTGTAGTACACATGCCCACACACTCGCACACAGAATCCTACCTATTCACGCTCGACATCCATTGGTAATACGTGTACCCTAGATTCAGCTGCAGGTATTCATACACAAATACACACATATGCCCATGCTGTACATGTATGATACCATTTGTATTCATGGGAGATATATACAAATTGTTGCAAAAAAAACACACACGAGCATATTATCAGCCACTTTGAGAATTAAAAAAAAAAACTCCAGAAGAAGTTGGAGCTGTTATTGGAGTGGGATGAGCCAACCGCAGGCTCTGAGAGTACTTTCCACAGAGACAGAAAGAATAAGTGGGAGAGGAAACCAAAAAATGAGAGCACTGACGTGAAAGACAGAAGCCTGTGGTCAATACCATACTCCAGTAAATTTAGTTTCAACTTCAGACTCCCTCTCGTTTGATGTCTTACGATGACAGACCAAAAAAAAATTACAGCCTGTCCACGCTCAGTGCAGAACATGTTAGCTTCCTTATCCGTTGTGTCAGACTGTTGTCTACAACCATATCTGTCTTCCCCTTTGCTTGCATATATGTGTGTGTGTGTGTGTGTGTGTGTGTGCTTGGCATCGATGGATATACAGATTTTTTTTTTTTTGTAGAGAAACTTGTTTGGCCTTTGTCCTTCCCTTCACTTTAATTCTGCATCACTCACGTGATAAACATTAAAACTGACAAAAAGAAATCCAGCCTTTGCTCTCCTGGCACATGAGTGGAATGAGAAGCATATTTTCCTCGGGGCGCTGCTATTAACATTATGCACATCTCAGCCAAAAGAGGGAGGGGGGCCGGGGGGGTACTACAACAATACATTACCCAATGCAAGAGGCGCATATATTTTAGGAGAGATGTATGCCTACTTAATGACTGTATTTAAATGTGAACAGGCACATTTAACTTGTGCTCTATGATCACATCTTAGCAGCAGCAGTAGTAGTAGTGTAATGTAAATGTGTACATCTGTAAGTATGTCTACCGGAGAATGTTTTTGGTTTTAAGGTCAGCTTAAGTTGTCACATTAAGCATCAACCTAAATAAAATTCTTTACACTGCCCAACGTGCGTCACATTCCTCCCCAATGTATGATTATCACCTGATTCTCGCCTCCTGTCATGAGCTGCATCGCTGCATCATGTGCGATCATCCTCACAGGCTTTGTTTACATTCAAAGCCTCACACAGTCTTTGTTTCTGGTACATCTTGTGATTTGAATGTTTAAGGCCGGCAGAATGGCTCCTACTAAGTGCAATGATTCACAGAGAGCAATAAAACATCCCTATCAAAGCCTCTTTTGAGAATTCAAATACACACCATCGATTTTATGAGTCACAATTGAAACAAAAGGCCTTTTCTTATATGCATGTATGATGAGTACAGTTTATTAGTATGT
>OMNN01002027.1:11457-24817 GCA_900302755.1 Chromis chromis | reverse complement strand
CACTTTGGAGAAGCAGAAAGGAGGTCTGGCATGGGGCTAAACAATGAAAAACTGGGCAAAATTCATTTTAGCCACGTATATAAAGGCCCAGCTAAAAAACATTAGTTAACACATTAGTTCAGATCTTAAACACCAAAGTCACACCAGGTAGACAAGCAACTGTTCTTACTGTTCGTCAAATGAGTCTGGTGACTTTGAAGAGAGCATAGAGCAATATAAAAACTTCAGTTTCCAATCAGAGCGGGTTGTCTGAAAGCAAGGTAAAGCAGTGAAAATATTCTAAATATAGGTTAAACTGAAACTAATATTGATTATGGGCCATTTTTATGTGGCTGAAATACATTTAGCTGCCAATCCATCCATAGCAGTAGCTTCTGTGTAGGTCCTTCTTTCTGCTTCTCCAAACTGGGGGTACACAAACTGCCATCTGTTGTAGGTAAAACACTGGCTATGGATAAGTACCTCATACAACCCCTCCTCCAAAGAAACCTATAAAAACATCACAAAACTTTCTTAAGTGAAAAAAATAAGTATCTTGTTAAAACTCCTTAAAAAAAGAAATGTACACACTTAAACATCTTTGGCCTTGCAATTCAACACTGTATTGATTGATATCAAGTTGCACACCAGTCTCAGACAAATACAGTACTATAACAAGGACATACACAACTAATTGCACATATACCCCAAAAAATGAAACACAGTTGTAATGCATAAAACACCCAGCCACATGTCTACATTGATTTGTTAGGCTACATGTTTGTCAGTCATGTTATGTGACCGCTCTGTGTCACTCACTGAAGCAACAAAAAAAAAAAAGTGGCATCAAATTATATAAACATAAAAACTGATTAGCTAATGGGGAGGCAACCCTGAAAAAAGCCACCTATCACAAAGGTTTGTGTCAGAATTAAAGATGAAAATCAATGACGAAGAAGCAGAGGGAACTGTACACCAACATTTTTGTAGTAACATAATGTGGATTTTTCCCCCCATTAAAACACATCAACATACATAATAGAATAAAAGAAAGAAAAAGGAAAAGGTAGCTTGTTTTTATCAAAAACTGAAGACAACTCTTTTTATTTTAGTGCCAGCAATATGGTGCAATAAAACACAGTTTATTCCTGTTTGTTTTAAATTTCAGGGAGGTCTGCATGCATTACGAAAGAAAGCTCAACAAGGAAAGGTCAAGACACAAGGTTTTTCTAAAATTTGCTAAAAGCTACTCTAACTGACATCACCAGGTAAGGACATGACCTTTACTTGCACATTTTCAGATCCACCACTGCAAAGTAGGTTGTAACTATGCAGGACAGAAAACGCCTGTTGCTTACAACCATCTGGTGTCAGCCCCGACTCAAACAATGTGCGTCACACTGTACATGATAGAGCGATTGTTAGTCAAAAGCATATCAGTGTTACTGTTGAATATGTATCTGTATCAGTCAATGGCTCCTGTTTATGCAGCAGTGTTGCTGTTCATGTTTATTCATACACTGATTAACTCTGCAAATGCTGTTTCTGCTGTGTTTCTAATTAGCATTTTGTACGAGGCTACATCCCAGTAAGTTAGATGTATGCTAGGCAAGCATGGCTTTTAATTTCAATGAGAGGGTAAGTGTGGGACGATCCTGTCAGCCAGGGTGCGCCATATGGGGATGTTTGGAAAACAAACAAACTAAAAAAAAATCAAAAACAAAAGGATGAGAGTGTAATAGGAGGACAGGTGGTGTGTTCAGCAGGGAGCAGGTAGGTGCGTGGGCAGGACTTTGCACCCCGCTGTTACTCTGATTGGACAGCAACGTCCTTGCCTTAGGCTTGTGACCCTGTCCAGTATCAATAACACACACACACAGAGCTTGGAACATTATGAATGACCAACGAGTGAAATCTGTTAATAAACTTGCTTCAGGACCATTTTGTGATAACATTAATTGCTCCTGAGGAACACTGAGCACAAACCCCTCATCCCCAACACACTATTTCCCTAAATGTCCCCACACACATGACACCACTCTATTAAATATCTTTGTAGCTCTCTCAGGCTTTCCTTGTGGGGCTTGCAAACATACCATCAACGGATATTAATCTACTTTTAAAATGTGCTTTTTAAGTATAATACATTTGATTCCTCTCTGTTGTAGCTACACTTCTCCCTTCTATTCGGATCTAACACGAATGAAACATTTGCCTAATGGGGTGTAGCTGGCTGGTAGGAAGCTCCTGTAATCAGTGATAATTTCTCTAAGGGAATAAAGTAATGACGCTTCTGGATAAAGCTCACAAATGGAAGGACATGTATGAAAAGGATTCTATCGATGTCTTAACCTTAAAACACAGCACACAGGATTTTAAGCTCAGAAAAAGGGGAATGTCAATTTTTTACCAGTGCAAGCGGCTATACTTCTCCAGAGTTTTTCCTGTCTAGTATCTGAGAGTAAAATTCTTGGTAAATACAGTTTGTGTGACTCTTGGTTCTCTGAGGTTTTAGTTAATCTTTTATTATTTAAAGAGGTGAGAGCAAACATAGTTCGGCAATCAATATCATTAAAAAAAAATCACACATGTTGGCAGGTCAGCAGGTCACATACAGATGGTATGGTCAAAGTGCTGTCAGATTGTATAGTAACTTTAAACACATTAATTACACTGATATGAGTGTTTTTTATGAGTTTGTATAAGCTATGTGCAGTGAAAGACACACAGAAAGGCTTACAGAGTGTTAACTGCAAAATAAAAGATCAAAAAGCATAATGTACAAGTGCTACTCATAAAAAATTAATTGTATATTGTGTATACATATGTATGTGTTCAAAGGTATACAAGAGGTAGGAGAGCAGAGAGAAACAGAATAAGAGAACGAGGGCAGAGAGAAAGACAGAGAGAGAGACATTTCTTCCATATGCGCCTCGGATATTAGGACAGCTGGTTGCTGAATACTTGAAGGATGCTGTTTATCTAACTTGTGGGAGGCAATTACTTACACTATGCTGCACAAAGACAAGCACACGGGCAGACAACACATTGACACGCACACATGTGCGCCACACACGCACGTCACGGTGAAAACAACACTGGAGAGATGCTCATACTTGCACGTGCACAGAAACACATACACACACTTCATGCTACTAGCAGACAGAGATAAAGTCTAATTAATTCACCCTAAGCTCACTGTGGGAAGCTAACAATGGTATTTAGTCTAAATTCAACACTTAGAACACAGGCTTTCATCCAGCCTGATTTGCAGATAGAAGAGAAAATGGAGGAATATTTCTTAAAATCAAAGAAAAATGCATTTAAAAGAAAATATTGTCTTCTGAAATTCAATGGATTTTTTCCGAAACTACACTAAAGGCATAATTTGATCAGTTTTATTTCTGCCTTAAAATGACATGTCAGAGCTGGAAAAAGCACTTAGTACCTGTTGCTTGGTAACGGACAGATGCATATGCATTTTAGTGTAACAATAGCAGCTGTGTAATCAAAAATATGATGCATTGTGCACCGTTACATATGTGTAATCGACCAGCTCTTAGCCTTGTCCAAAACACACAATATGCACAATAGTGTGTATGCATGTGTAGCTATTGTTGGGAAGAATTAAGTACAAGACAAGCATACTATCAGAGAATGGGTTCAACTGAAGGTGTTTGCAGTTCTATGGCAGTGATCAGCACGCCTGCTTTAGTGAATGGCTGAGCTGCTGTGTGTGTTCCCACAGATCACAACTGCAGTAACAGATGCTTTCTGAGCCTGTGTAAAGGTAGACCAAGAGTAATCCATTAAAAGCCACTATATGGGTACGTATTTGTGTATTTTTGTCCCTATAGCTGGTCCAGGTATCCTCCATTGCCCACAGCAGTGTTAATATTCTGCACACACTGGGTGCGGCCAAACCCCATTAATCATGTTTGTGAATGTCTAATCTCAACATTACTTGCACTGGTTTCATTTTCATGGCTGTCTGCAAGATTTATAATGGCGTTTGGAGAAGGTGTATGTGGTGTGCGTGCGTGCGTGTGTGTGTGTGTGTGTGTGTGCAAGAGATGTAATACACTGTTACGGAAGCATGCTCTTAAGTGTGTCACCTTGTTGAGGAGAAGAATGTCCTGAACGTGCAGTTAATGCTCCCTGTGTGTGTCTGTGTGTGTGTTTGTTTGTGCATGGGGTGGGGGAGGCATGTTGACACACACATCTGTTCCTTTAAAAGGGATATATCACGCTCATTTCTAGCTCTATATTTTTATTCTTCGACTCTACTAGAGTAGCTTTACATGATTCACAGTTGCAGCTCCTTATGTTTTGAGTTTGCCTAAAACAGGTACCAATAGCTACAGGTTCTCATTAAAGGCCCATTTTCTTTTGATTGGCTGGCTTTGCGGAAGCCTTTGCTTGTGAGCATCGCCCTCTTGTCACTTTGTAAGTTCTGAAAAGAAGCTTTAAACCTACTGAGCAACATAATTTCTCACGCTTGACTAGAAATAGCAACTTCTCAAATCCATCTGTACATGTTTTAGGCCAAATGCAATCTGTAATAAAGGAGTGCAAACATCTGCAGCAACAAAGATTACAGCAGGACATCTCTATTTGGTAGATATTACACTTAGTACTTGCTTGTCATGTGATATTACAACGGATGAAGTCTTTCAATCACAAGCTGTATATCTTCTTTTTTTTTTTTTTACATATATGTCCTGTTAACAGGTGTACATATGCAATATGCTAAAATACCAAATGAAATAACTAATAAAATATTACTCTCCTGTCGTCAGATAACTGCATAGTACCTCCCTACAATGTTGGTTTTTTGCAGGCTGCCTATAATGCTATTGCTTTATGGACATACATTAATCAAGAGGTCCATAGTTTGACTTTGTGTGTAATGTGTAACATTATATACATAAAACAGAAAATTAGCGAAGGTATAATATGTCCCCCTTAAATGTGTTTTTGTGTTCCTGTGTGTTTAGTTTGTACAGTCACATGTTTGTATCTGTGTGTGTGTGTGTGTGTGTGTGTGTGTGTGTGTGTGTGTGCACAAGTGTGCACAAGTGTGCAAAAAGCTTGACCTGGTTATGGTGGCATGTTTCCCCATTCGTTACCATGGTGACAATAAGTGGCCTTTCAAGAGATGTCCATCCGGATGATGAGATCAGATTACATCAATGAAGGGAAAGAGCAGAAACAAACACTGGGGTGAGCGAGGGAATGAGTGCAGAGGGGATACAAGAGGGTGTGGGGATGGACCATGGGGGCCTATAAATGGAGTGTACCAAAGTGTTATCAAACACAAACACACACACATACAGCATAGCCAAATACACATGTTCACATCTGTACACACAGGTAGACCACAAAATCTGATAATCTTGGAACCATACATTTCTTCAAACTGCCATCACTGACACAATCAAATACACACGCTCAAACATAATATGATATCAAGCATATGCTGGTTTTGCAAGTAAAGTAAATAAATGTATTTATAGGGTGCTTTTTACAGACAAAAGTCACAAAGTGCTTGACAAGAGCCATTATACAGCATAAACCCTGGAATTAAATGCCAAACAGAAATTCAAAACACACAAAAAAAAAACAGGAGGTAAAAACAATACTAAAATCAAAAATTGCGGTCCAGTGATACTTCGTGAGTGAGGAAGGATAAAAGATCTCATTACGTAGGACTAACAGTCTGCTTGGAGAGCTGGATGTGGATGACCCTGCTAAATGGTGGACAGCGGGGCTGTTTGTCTAGACGAAGGCTGTCTAGAGACATTGATCGCAGACAACAGACCAATAGACTGACAATCACAGACTGAAGACTGGGAGTTTTTCCAAGCAATTCTTCATAATAGATAAGAAACTAGTCAGATAAAACATGGGCTCCAGAGACTTGAGCATTTGATTCAGACTCAGGGACTAAGCACACATTAAAGGCTCATCTACTGTTGCACATGGGAGCTAGATGTGCATTTATTAGTGCCAATGTATATAAAGGATGAAAAAGTGGAATTGTGCCACTTTTAAGAGACTGTTTTTTAATAAATAAAAAAAAATCTTTCAATGGTCACAACATTTATTTGTGGTAGCAGAATTGTAGACAATTGTGTCTACTTAAGGATTTAGAGTTTAAACCACTTTGTCATCCTTCTTTCAAAATAAAAAAAATAAAACATTTTTACCTTGATGTTCATCAGAATCATCATCAGTCTCATTAGTGTAATCGTCAGCATCCTCATCGCATTCGCTGTCAGCTATAAGGCATTACATGTGTTAACACATAACTGATAAATATGTAGCTTCAGCACTGTAAATGGTACTAATAAACATATTAATAACACCACAATGCTCAGAGCTATTGACTGGCTACAGGTAGGTTTCTAATACTATACAACCGCAATATTTACCACTGCATGTTACTGCAACAACATGGACTTTATTGGGAATCTTACCAGGACGTAGCACAAAGTTTAACATTTCAGTTGGTAATTGCACACTGCCAGAAAACTGTCATGCTGTACAAAAACAATAAATAATTGAGACTGTCCCTTCACTCAAACTAAAATGGGGGTTAGAATTTGAAAGCACTCTTTGGCTGCAAAATGATGCTGGTTAAACTGCTTTCTTTCATTTAGCATTTCATTTAACTTATTCCACTAAATTTGAGATGAAATCTTGCAGTGAGCAAAAACTAATTAGCACAATATGATGACTTTCATGTTAAGACGAAGGAATCGGTTAAGTGACATGTCCAGAATCAGTTAACTCAGCTGTGGGTTTTACTTAAAGAGGAAGTGCTATAGGAGGGGTTGCTATAAAGATCTACTGTATTTACCATCTGAGTCCAGACTGTCATTCCTCACTACGAGTAAAAGTAGAAAAACAAGAAATTGTTATTTTCACAATAGATAAAACCAACTTGACAGGAACTTCATAAACTAAATAGCGTTTCAAACATTCTCCCTCTCTCTATAACATTCAGTATTCAATGTCATAGCAGCCTGCCCAAATAACAGGTGGGGTAACAAAAGTTAAACTATAAATCTAAGCATGGATGCTAACTCTATTCACACACACCGACACTCACAGACACATCATTCAGTGAGATTTACCCAGTCTGATCTCATCATAGACATTCTCCTCTGGTGTAGCCGGTGATTAACAAGGGTGTGCGGACATTAACAAGAAGACAAAGATGAATGTATAAACGTCTGTGTGTGTTGGGAGGGGGGGGCTAATTATCTAACTATAGCTGAATCATCATGTTTCAGTATCAGTTAGCTTCGGGGCACAAATAATGCTGCTGATTTCTACTTCACATACATGCAAATTTATATAAGCAAACACACAAGAACTAGCTTTGATTTGGAGCTTATCAACAGCCCCGAGGATGTACGTAGATGTTTTTGATTTGTTTGGCACCTTAATCAGGAGGATGAGACAAGAAAAGATAAAAAATTATATCCTCCTCCTTCTCTTTTACTCGCCTTCCCTCCTTTTGTCCTCCATTGTCAAAGAGCCCTATTACTATTAGCAACTCACCCATTTATGAATGCAGATTAGATGAAATGCATTATATATCAAACCAAGGGTCATCCATCTCTAAAGAAAGTGTCTCTAAAGAAAGAGCCTTCCTGTGCACCATGAGGGTTGGTCTTTACCTTCTATGAGTATAAAAAATGAACTAAACAGAAAAGATTTGGCTACCAAATCTAATTTTACACATAACCTGAACATCCAGGGCTTTAAGCTGTTCAACAACCAGTTGACGTCACTAATGTATTTCTGAATTTATATCCCAAGACTACAGAAGCAGCGAATGCAACACAGTAATGGTTATGATGGTCAGTGTTGCATAACAGAGCCAGATGGTTTACTTGGCTGGGTTATGGTGCTGGCAGCCATATGACTGTAAGCTTGTTTCCTGCATGGCCAACATGAAAGAACGGCAAAACACTGAGTGTTCACATTAGTGGCAGGGTTATGGATTCAGTTGCACCAACAGAAAAGCCAGTGACAGCAGATCCATACAGTAGACGGAGGCGTGTGAGGCTGCTGTTGAGTCATCACATTTACAAAAACATTTGTGTCAACATCAGTATGCATCGCACTCTCAGACAATGCCCTATCATTCAGTTTTCGTCAACAAAAACAGTCATCATCTGTTTGTTATTCCTGTGCAAATAAACAACAATGTTTCCATAAAACAGACACAACACTATAAAGATGAGGCATCACAGCATACAGGAGGTCTGCTAATAAAAGTTTGTAAGGTCAAAGAAGGAGGAAGACAGAAGACATTAAGGGAGAGGTGGGAATACTTGAGTACACATCCAGGCAGAGAGAAGGGTTCTTGGCATTGGATTTTGACTAGTATTTGTGTGTAGTTTGCTACTGAATTTTTATTTTTAAACCAGGGAGTGAGAGATGAGTGTGTGTGTGTGTGTGTCTCTGTGTGTGTGTGTGTGTGTTGTGGTTGTACACAATCCAAATTGAAATTACAAATTGACCCTTAATCTGTACTTCCTGTAGCTCTGTAGATCTGAAAGGAACATAAGAGGTCTCAGCATGAGTGCGGCCCCTCTCTCTCTGGCCCTTCTAAGGACATGAGGGAACTGTTTCCATTAAGCTAATGTGGGTTTGATCCATGGTGATGTTTGTGAAGTGGCAGGATGTAGGGTGTGGGGTCAATGTGGAGCTGGGTGTCTGTGGACAGGTGATAAGAAGAGGGAGAAAAGCAGTTGTGTGTTCAGGGGGAAGCACTCTCAGAGAGGAGGAAGAACACAGTATATGTATGCATACCAACAACCAAAAGCACACGGGACCTGTTTGAATTTGCATGCCCTCTCCTTGAAGTAATCACAGATTTATACTGAGATTGTACACACATCTCAAGTGGATTCAAACAGGGCCAAGAACTAATTGCTTCACTGTAGGTGAAGGGTTGACACACTGAGGTGTGTGGGAGAGATACTGGGGTGAGAAGAATATTATGGAGTTTACCTTCTACGTCATTACAGTCATAGTCTGGAGTGAAGCATGGATGGAGACAAAAGCACACACACACAAACACATGAAAGCAAAGCCACCGCACCTCTGTGTAAAGCAGAAAACAGCACATTTAAAAGTCAGTGAAATGTGAATTCACAATGTCAAGCTCAAACGTCAATGACATGACTTCCAGGTTGAGAGGTTACATAACTGCATTGCAGCCAAAAACGTAGTGTAGTAATGACGTGTTTTGTGTCTGAGAAGTATGAGAGCATCAGAATGTTTGCTTTTTGGATTCTGCAACAAACCCAACTTTGACACTCATGCAAGCCACATGTAGTCATGGACTTCCCAGGACATCCTAAACATCACAAGTGGTGATGATGGAAAGATGCTGACATGATATGAAATACAGAATATAAACAGCAGTAATGTCAAGTATTAGTAGTTACAGTAGTAGGTTAAGTGAGGCAAAAAACATAAAACAACACAAATGATAGCAGACAACCTACCTTTGACCCGTTCTCCACGGTTGAGCTGTATCTCCCCCTCCCCCTGTGGCGAGTAGGGCTTGACCACAATGAAAGTACGTCCTGGGACAGCACTGTAGAGTTTTCGTTTGGGCCCGCGGGGGCCAGCCAGTGCTGGAGGGGTATGATGAGGTGGGCTTGGGTCTCGCTGCACTGAACCGGGGCTGTAAACAAACACATATGTTACTGTGGTGATTCCAGGGAGCTGGTAACTGAAGCCCGTGGTCACCGACATGGTCGTCAGTGGGACAGCAACCTGGTGACACCCCCTGGTTGTTATGGTGGCCAGGGAGGGATTCATAAACAAGCCCCAGTGCCTGCCAATCAACAGTCAATAGTCAGTGTTCCATGGGAGAGTCATGAGAGGAGAGTATACTCCTCCCAACCACTCTCTCCCTCTCCTCCTCTTCTTATTCTCTCTCTTCCTTCCTTAATAGCAAAGACAGTATCCTTCTTGCTCTCTTTTACCTTCTATCTCTCCCCTCTCCCTCGCATCCTAATCAAGGCAGAAGCAGAAATATACAACAGTAAAAGGAACTGCACTGTTTCCTTTTCTGTGTGGGTCTGTCCGATCCGTCTGGAAGCCCCCCTTTAGTCAAACACATCCTGAGTTTGGGCTCCAGCAGAAGTCTCCTCCAGAGAGGGACAGAAATCCCCTGTGTGTCCCCAGTTCCAGATGCTCCAGCCTGGGCTACAGATCTTGCCTTGTCCTTGGGTCCTGGTTCTCCTGCTGTGGAGGAGAGAGGCTGGGTCTGCTCCCCAACTCCCGCTCCCTCTCCCGGGAGTCCCGCCGCGTCTGCCTCTCCTCTCCCCTCCACCCCTCACACATACACGCTCGCTCACACACACACTCACACACACTCTGGCAATGCTGCTGCTGCTGCTGCTGCTGCTGCTGCTGCTGTTGCTGCTGCTGCTGCTGCTGCGCTCCGTGGCTCCCCTCCCCTTTGACGGCTCGCTCACACTCACACGCCACAAGCCCTCTATGTGCATTCTAGCTGTGCGCACAGGCACATACACAGACAGCCCCCTCCACTCCTGCTAACATTGCACCTCCACTAGCATGGCATACGCCGCCACCAGCATGTCACCAACACACCGCCGACACACAATGACACTAGTCCCAGAATACGATTGATCTCCTCCTGCCTGTCTACCCAAGAGCGTGCATGCGCCATGGCTCCCCGAGGCAGGCACACAGAGTGTGTGTATGTGTGCGTGTGTGTGTGCTTGTGTGCAGTGGGGCGGGGGGCAAAAAGCTCCAGCCCATTTGGTTTAATTGTTGCTCCTCCCTCTTTCCCTTCGCCTCGAATCCCCTCCTTCTCTCTCTCATTCTTTCGCTTCCATTTCTCCCTCATCTCTCCCTCCTCAACATTTCTTCGTACTGCATCTTCATTCTCTCTCTCTCTCTCCCCTCTCTCTCTCTGGTGGTGAATTCTAATACAGCAGCAGCAGAGCTCCGCCTAGTCTTCATTCATCACTACTTTGCTACTGCTGTGTAAGTTACATTCAGCATCATTCTGCCGCTTGTGTTGTCACAGCTTTCTCTCAAGCATTTTTCAACTTGTACTAAAACACACATGTAATACCTGTACATTAATCGCATCTAAATCTTGATTTGCTTGTATGTATGCTTGTGTCTAATGCAAACACACACAATATGTTGTTTGTTTCTGTAACAAGTGACTTGATGTTGCCCTGAACTGGGACATTGATGCTATTCTCTGCAACATTTACTGAAAAGACTAGAAATCTCTAAAACCCTTCATCCCTGTCTATCTACCTTTAAATCTCTTCCCCTCTCTTGCCATTTCTCCCTCAGCATATTCTATCAGTCACTTTACAGCCTTCATTCTTTCATTCACCTGTTTCCAGCCTCCCGTGCCCTTTCTCCTTCTTTCTCACTCCCTCCGTCTACTCCCTTCCTCATTGCAAGCCTTCTCCTTCCCGCTCCGGTTCTCTATTGCTTTTCCTGCTCTCCTCATCTCACCCAGCCTCTCCTTCTCTGTCCCCCTCTCTATCGAAACAACGGCTTGCTGACGGCTTTCCAATTACCGCAGGGACTGAGGGGCTGGGATGGCTGCCGCATGTTAATGTCTGAGCCCCGGCACTGAAACATCAGCATCGCACATAGTGGAGGGGGTGGGAGGGCTGGAAAAGCAAGAAGATGAGGCTATGTCAAAATGACACAGATGTCACCAAATGGATTTCTTAAAGGATACCCAATTCAAAGACTCAAATCTGCCTCTTCTACTCACATACTTCCCCCACACACCACACACCTACCGAAAGGTTATGCACACAACCTGACCCCAGCTGCTCCCAGCAATTGAGATAATGATAGCCGGGTAGACATATGTTATCTATGTGTCAGACAGAGTGAAAAGGGCGGAGCTGGTTTCTACTCTCTTCCTGCCTTTAATGACTTGTTTTTGTTTCACAGAATGAGGCTAAAACTGCACTTCAACATGTCAGATAAAAATATTGGATGAGATTTTAATGACCACAGATGAGAAATTCAAGAACTTCCATGACACCCCTATTTGACACGTCTAAATCTCTTTTATCGTGTTTTATTTTCGACCATTTTCTGCCGTTTTAAAATTTTTGATGTAAGATAGAAAGCAATTTCTTTTGGATGTGTTTTCTATATGGTCTAAGTTACCACTGCAATGATTAGTATCATGATACATGTATGTCTTAGATTATTCCATATCCTGTCTGGCTTGAAGAATCTGACGAGAAACTTCATTAAGTCGTTTTGAAACGACACCAAATGAAAACATGTTGTTATACTGACAAGGAAGCTTTAAAAATCGGTTGAAGGTTTTCTAATTTATTTCTCATCAGCTCTGACGTGAGACATGTCAAATAGTGTCTCTGCCTTTTGCCAGATTAATATGTATTTAAAAAAAATCTGGCTTATTTTGTTTTACTGTTCATAAGCAACTGTTGATGTAAAATGGTGGTCTGTAGATCTATATATCAATATTATTTCAGCAGGGTGTTTATTCTTTTTTCCTTATACATAAGAAATCTGATGTCCAGTAACTTGATTTTAAACATGCTGCTCTTTCAACACATTCAGATGGTGATATTATTAATTGTTCTTACATGCAAACTTGCGCTGCTGCCATTTCTGTTTCATTGTATCTTTCTCTTTCCTTCTGTTTCTCTGTGCCTCATTAAGAGTGGCCTCAACATGATACAGATGTAGGATCCATTACATGCGCACACAAGTACACACATATACACAAAGTTCTAATGCAGTCTATTACAAAAGGTCCATCGTTTCCTAGGACACCAGCCCTGCCTCTGTAACGATGGCAACTGTCAATAAAAGGAAAGAAAATGCAGCCGACAAATGTGGTGATAAGTCAATAATATGAACTTGGATCTCTATAACAGTCAATTTGTCATAAATTATTTCCCTTAAAATACGTGGAATACCGACCTGATTGACTATTTTCCTCTCCTTCTATTGTCATTTCACACATTCTCGTACTCCCATTGAAGAAAAAAAAACAAAAACACTGTGTGCTGCCGTTATTGAATGCGGTAAGACTATTTCAGTACACAGATCACTGTGACCTAGACTCCACATATTATTTTATTTTCACATTAATACAGTAAAGGGATATTAGATACAATAAGATGCAAAAATGCTGTTAAGTATAATGAATAATGGGGTTCCAATTTTGTGTGAAAAGTGGTATACTGACTATAAACTGTATCTTTGAAATATAATTGTGCTGCTTGTGTTTACCAAAAGTCATGTAGTTTTCAAAGCATGAGTAAAAATGGGGTAAATGAAAATAGAAATAGAAACTTTA
>OMNN01002027.1:0-11437 GCA_900302755.1 Chromis chromis | reverse complement strand
GAAACTTTAAGATGTAAATTGCTCAAAGCAATGAGAGCAAATATTGTGGGTGAGCTTCTTTAGGTGCATTTGTTGTAAAATCAAGA
The DNA here is from genome assembly GCA_900302755.1 of Chromis chromis. NCBI lineage: Eukaryota > Metazoa > Chordata > Actinopteri > Pomacentridae > Chromis > Chromis chromis. The sequence goes on along the minus strand of OMNN01002027.1, from coordinate 11,351 downwards.
GCAAATATTTGCATGCCAATTATCAGTTACTTAATTAGAATCAATCAGGCCACTAAAAACAGGTTACCATTTGGACAGCTTGATATTAAGTTTAGCTACCTTAGTTTGGCTGTTTGTATGGAATGCCTACATAACTCTGAAGATGCGACTGCAAATGTCATTCAATGCCATTTTCGCAGATGCTATCAAAATAAGCTGCTTCACTGTAGCATTTTCTCACATGACTGCCTTGTCTTCTCAAGTAAATGGCTTTTTCCTCAAATAGCCCAGCTCTCTAAGGTGAGATGAGCTCATTATAAACACAGTCATAATCAGCATTACACTTTGCATCCTAATGATCATCAGTCTGTCCTTGCTTTACTACACATGAATGGATATGTGCTCTCTCATTCTTTCTTGCCCAACGTGGGAGTGTTTGTGGCTATCAAGGAGGAAGTAGAATATGGACTCTGCTCATTGGGCAGAACATATTAAGGTCGTGAACAGGAAATCTGTTTGTACATAGACAGCTTATGCTCCGCAGAGGCTTTACCATTAAGCTAAATTAGAAGAAAGGGTCAACTGGTGTGATCAACACATTACTCTAAACTATGCCTCAATTTGAAATAGGGGAGGAGTTCAGCTAAACAAACCACTTAGCTCATATTGGAGCAGAGCTTATTATTAAGCTTATTATTCACACACTAAAATAGTTCACTTTTCTGCATGTACATTTGTCCTGTTTTACTGCATTACAAAATTTAATTAAGTGTATGATGTCAAGGAAGTGTTATTTAATGACCACACTAAAGTCTTATGGCATTGGCCGCACTCCTTGTCTTTATGTTAGCAACAGGGCCAATATCTGTAGATTCTTAAAAAGGTGTTTGAAGTGGCTCCAACGACAAAAGGCTTTGTGCGTTTAGAACTTCAAGAAGATTTCGGACAAAGTCCCTTAGGGTGTTCCAGTGAGGAGCCAAACCCTCATTCTGAGCCACGTTGGTCCTTGAATACAGCTACATGAGTTGTTTAACTATTGCCTCCCAGCTGACACAAAAGAATTTAAGTATCTTGTGGCCTTGTTCACAAGTGAGTCTAAGAGAGCATGAGAGAGTGACAGTTGTTATCGATGTGGCACCTGCTGTGATGTAGGTGTTGTACTAGAACGTCACGGTGAAAAGGGACCTGAGTGTGAAAGCGAGGTTCTCATTTGATCAGCGTTCCAACTCTCACCTGCGGTCATGAGCTCTGGGAACTGACAGAAAACAAGAAGCCAAAATTAGTTTCCTTCACAGAGTTTCTGGGCTCACCCTCGGGGACAAAGTGAATGACTAAGATATGCTGAAGGAGCTTGGAGTAAAACCTTTCGGGCACATCAAACTGGAGGAGACCCGGGGGCATAGCCAGAACATGCTGGAGGGATTACATATCCAATCTGACCTGGGAATGCCTCATAATCCCCCAGGAAGAGCTGGAGGTGGCTGGCAAGAAAAACATCAAGGCTACCATAGTTACTAAAGTGCTACCACGACTCAAAAGAAAGAGTGTCAGAAGATGCTGAAGACTGCTTAAGGTACTTAAGCTACTGGTTTGTCTGCAGGTCTGCAATCTCTGAACCACATCTACATTGTTTGATGCCTTCTGACTCAGATAAACACTTATACAAATAACTGCACATTTAGTAATACTCTATGATGCATGAAACTATTGTATTGTTGATTTATAGTGTGTAGCCATGCTAGTCCAGACAGCATTAGTGCTTTAAGCCAATGGACCAGGGTTAGATCCCTGTTACTGATCAATACCCCTCCACTGTGTCCTCCTTTGAGGTTAAATTCTTTACGGGTAAAGCAGAGGAAGCTCAACTGTCCATCTTCTCCCCACATTTTACCCTATTCCTGTCTTCTCCATGTACCTCAGCCCAAAGATTCCATGAATAATCATCCCATCGACAACCACTAGTGTGACTATTGCAAAGAAAGGAGTAAAAGAGGTGAGGAGAACAGTAACAAAGAACTGAAAAGTGAAGGGAACAGGACATCCCTCGGATGGTTTTTGCCATTATATGTAGGCTATATAACACAAGGGGTCATGATTCGGCACATCAGCAGGTAATGACGCTGTTTCTCTCTCACTGACAATGCCTTGTAACAACATTTTCATTCGGAATAAAGATTTGTTCCCATGCATTTTTTAGAAAACCTTAGACCTTACCTTACCTTAAATTCAAAATTTTATCCACCCAATGCCCTGGGTGGGGATTTTACTGAGTTTGTGCTGGTGGTGCTTTAAGAAACTCAGCTCCTAGAAAACTGTATAAATCAATCTCTGATTCAAACTATTCAGAAGGCATATTTACCTGTGCGATAAAAAAATCTATAATAATCTAAAACTGATGACCAAATTAGTTGGTCATGTCTTCCTGTGTGTTTTTCGCACTCACTCAGGAAACTCTTTGTAGGCTTTACCACTTACCGGAGTGAAGTGTGTCACATCCAGATGCAATTTGCTGCCCTAGGTGATTATATAAATGTATGGACCACTTCCTCACAGCCTGACCACTGCTGATCTCAGCAGAAATGAACTAAAGAAACACTGGATGAACCAAAAATAATAAGCTGGGTCTCTGCCAGTTTCTCGTGACCCCTGTGGTCCATCAGGCCTGAGCTGATCCCCAGCCAGATCTAAGCATTGGGTAAGCTGTTTTTGAAACTAAAGCTACAGTGGGGTGGCTCAGTTGGAAACAGGTAGAATACCCAACATTTTCAGCTCCACCGCGTCAACAATGTTAACCCAGAGCACCCCATCCTCAGTAACTTAGGAGTCTACGTTAATGTTCAGTCTGTTGCTGGCCCGTGACAAAAAAGGCACTTGACCACAGTAATGTACTGGCTATTAGACCGTCAAAACATCCATAAAGTGTGCCTTGTGTGCCTGTCTTTAAGGGTGCACATGAGAGTGTGCTGTGTGAATATTCTAGGACTGAGCTCACTGGCATTTCCCGCTTGTTTTAACTTTTAAACATGATATAATTAAGCCGGGTATTGGAGATTGTAGCATTGTAGCAACAATTGAGGTTAAATCACAAAAACATACATATTGTAGGCCTGTATTACAAAGTACACAAAGAGCATATTTATTGTCAGTTAGTATATTCTTAAAACAACCTCAAGCTAAATTTAAAACCTGATTGCTAAATAAGAGGGATTGAGTCATTGTGCAATTCATAATTCAAATAGTTGATTATTTGTGTCAGTAATCGATAGACTATTCAACCATAAAAACAGTTGTTAGTTGCGGCACTAATAAACTCCTGGTGAAACACCCATTTCAATATTAGAACTGCAATGGAAGTTGATTGAAGCCAGTGATGTTCGCTTTTCCTTGCTAAAACACTGGGAGTCAAATAAATAAAAGTTACTGTCTTCTGCTCAGCAATATAATATACTCTCACTCCCTCATAAAATATGTCCATCTGGCAGCTTGATGGCTTTTCTTCCAAATCAAGATGTATAACTAAGAACTAAGGTGCACAGTTCAATATCACAATTTTTGCCACTGATACTGTCAAGCCAGTGTCCACTTGATGAATAATAATCACTCTGTATTGACATCACATCATGGTAAGTAGCGAATAAACCTCTTATGACATGACAAAATTGCTTTCTTCTGATAAAATTCTGCCATATTATGATAAAACCCAGCATCATGTCTAATTATACTGTCTACTGCATCTGCTGGAGTCAATGTTGTCTGATATAGTGAGCTTTGTTTGTTATTCTGTTGTGATCTAGTTTAAATACACCTCTCTGACCTATCCTGTCTATTGTCCCAATCTTCTGAATGCTGGCCAAGCTATGGAAACCCTGGCAGCTCTGCACACATCCACGGAGGAGGAAGTGATGGTGAGTTCCACAGGAACTTGCTGGAGTCTGCCGTTGGGCGGGCTGTTGACCGGCCAAGCTAATTTCACACTCCCCTGGCACCCATAATGCCTCTAGAGTTACCATGGGCATAAACAGAAGGTCAGAGAGAGACACAGAGAGAGGGAGGGAGAAATATTACTGAAAAAATATTCAAGGACAGCATCAGTCTCACTTGGGTGCAGGTTCTGGCCATGGAGACCAGCTGCTCATTTTGGGCTTTTTATACATTCTCCTCACTTTAATACATGGTATAAGGGTAATGCACACTAAAGAACAAGGTCTCAACTCCCTGTGTACAGAAGGCCATTTAGGCCAGGACACAGCAGACACACTGCTATCTCTTCGTCTTTTCACTTCTTTTTCACTTTCTTTTTTACTCTGTGTAATCAGCCTTGTATACAATGAGCACAGATACAGTGCAAAAGGTGAGTATCTCTGTGAATGTTAATTCCAAACCAGATATATCACAGGAAGATGCACCTAATTTGTAACCATTGTGCTACACAACATGTTTGATAGAAAGAGTAGTGTGCAGTATAATAATAGAGTACATTTATTAGTTACTTCATATAATTCACTTTCATTTGTTTCTTTTTATTTGATTCTTGGATCATTTAGTGCATGCATATACTTTAGCTTTAGTTTCCTGTGATGTAGGAGTGTGTTTTAATATGACCTAAAGGATGTTGACTGCTCTTTGTCTGCAAACCATACTGATGGCACAGTATTTACGTGTGTGTGCGTATAAATGACAGAATAAGAGGTAACAAGCGTGTGCACATACATGAGAGAGAGTCTTTGATGGATGGAGTGACAGGAGAGTATTAGAGGAGAGAGGAGTACAGCTGGAGCTATGTCTGTAATGCAATTCCCCTGTCAGACATCAGACTGTTTCCCACACACACGCACACATTCACACACAGTGTGTTGCACTGAGAAATCCATTAGGTGTGTGGTGTACGTAGGTGATCTTGCGCTGACATATGATCATAATAAAAAGCTTAACAAACCAAGAGTCTGTAAACCAGTTTAATCTTTCGCTCCGAGATGTGATCAGAGCCCCGGTTTACCGTGCAGTTGGTCTAATGGTTCAGCGTACAAGGGAGGAGATTTGTTCCAGCACCCATCAGCGTAGCTACATCTGTGGATTTATGTATCAGTCCGCTGACAAGCTGTTTTGAACTGAGCGGCTCGTCCAATGACGTTACTCATAGCTCTAATTTCAGAACGTATCCACTGTCTCTCGCTCAATCTCTCTCATACAAACTGACATCCGTACACACTCACAGATTGGCAGTTTTCAATTGGTCCCAATGGTGATAATTATTAGTACCTTTCCATCTGTCTATCTCCAAACTGTGCAAGCACCTATGCACACAGTCATGTGCACGTGGCATACATGTATACAAACATAGAGACACAAAAACATTAATTTGAAGTATGTTATTTGCCCTCTGTCCTCCCAGCAGGACTAATGCTGCATTTCAGCCGAGCTTGTAACATAAACAGGGCTGTTGTTTATGCCTGGTACACATCATGCCACTGATCATACACTAATTCGCTGACAGGAGCACAGGCCTCACAACAGCTACACCAAAAGCAATTATAACAGTCCTCATCCAGTTCTGTGTTTCAGTCTGTCACTATAAATCTGATACCAATTTATTAACATACATTTTCAGTTTCAATTCACACTTTCTGTCTGATATAGATGACTTTTCTGGGCAGGCTGCAAGAACAGTTTTGACAGTAAACCAACTTTCATATGTGCCAAGGATTGACGCATGAATAAATAAACGAGATTCTGCACTGATTGATGTTATGTCATGTTTATCACCAGTAGCAGACGGTAGCAGATGGAATAAGATGCAGAGTGCTGCCTGGTGACTAACAAGTGAGTCAGACACATCACATGGGGCTTTTTGATTTTTGAAATTAGGTTTAAATATCAAAGTAGGTGCATAATCACAAGGTCAGTCACAAATTATCTTTTTAAAGTGAGCAGCTGCCAAGACTGGTAAGTGTTTAACGTAAATTAGGAACAGGAAGAACGATTTATTTGTTTATAAAGCTGTCTAAAAATGTGTTTAGCTGAGTATTATTACAAATGAAGTTAAAATGCCAAAGTTAATCCCACAGACCTGAGTCTTCCACGAGGGCCGTGTCCGTGAGGGTAGCCATGGCTGTGGGAGCGTCTGGGAACAGGCTTGTCCTCTTCATGCATGTGATGTAGTGAAGGCGAGCGGGAGTGGGAGGATCTGGAGCTGCCGGTACTCTGGAGACTGCTGTCAGGGATCTCTCCGTGACGGCTCTGACATAGAAGAGAAGAATAGACGAGTATCACATTAACAATATGATTATCTTGAACACAACTAGAAATGAACTACATCAGCGACATTATATCAAATCATCTTTCCAAGTTATTCCTTCACTAGATTCTTCCAACCTCATTCATGAATCTCTATTAAAATTTCACACCCGTTCAGACTGACTGACCTCTCCAAGGCTGCTGTGCTGTTGCCCGAGTGCTGGCAGACTGCGCAGCGAGGGGACAGGGGAGTGACCCTGGCGACCGCGTATTTCTCGGGGGGCCTGACTGTGGATGTGATCATGGTCCCCGTTCAGGTTGTTGTCACTCGCAGAGCGTAGCAAGGACCGTGGTGAGGGCAGGGGGCCAGGCATCACACGTCGACGGTTGGTGTAGGAGGGGGTCTCCCTGAAAGGCACTGTGAAGAAAGAGAGACACATGCTGCTGACTTAAAAGCACATTTTATGGCAGAATCCAGAATGAGTGGAATGCTTTGATGGTAAAAAAAAATAAAAAAATAAAAAAGCGACAGATTTCAATGTGACTCGTTTTTTTAAAAGCTTGTTACTTGGTTGCACTAATCGCAGTCGGCTTTGAGACGGTATATTTATGGACATGCGCAAACCTTTACATGAGGATCAAATTATGCAATGAATCTGGTACTGATGGTTCTGCAGCAAAGCCTTAGAGTTGAATATACTAATCTACAGTACTGCCATATCAGTCTTTGCAATTATTGTATTTGATCATTGAAGAATAAAGATCAAATACAGAATAAGAAGAAAGTAAATTGATAATGGGGTCATTGGATTGTTGATGCAGCAGTGGATTTAAATCCCATCATGAAAAACTTGCGTGTTTAAGTTCACACTAACAACATCAGCACATTGGCTGGGTATAATAATATGTATGTATAGTGTAACGATGGAGTGGTAATGATTGATGTAATGACATTAGATATGATTCCTGTTTTACTCTGTTGATTGCTACAAGGAATAAAACACATGGGTACCACTGTTTTCCAATATAAAGGGTGGGATATTACCTCCTGTCCACACCAGATGGCAGAGTTTTCCTGTATGTTATTTCACAGAGAAACTGCTCAACTCAGCAGGGATCCAATAATCCCCTGAAACCTTCTGTGGATCCTTTACATTTCCATCTCCTTTATTTAATTTTCTCTACTGCTGTATTTAGACTATGATCACTTTCCAAGAGCTTCTGTCTACATTAATGTGATACACGGAGGGAGCTATATGACCACTGCTGTCAACTTACCAACATCTGATGCTTTGTGGACCTTAATGATTTCTGCCAGATCAAAGTTTCCTGCTATAATCGCCACCTGGAGGAGGGAAAAGACAGCAGCAAAATGTTATTCTGTTAAGCAAGAAAAACAAAAACAACTTTTGTTATATATATTATATCTTATGTATACACATGCATTCCATATTGTAATTTTTTTTCCCATCCACACTGTCCTAATAAATATTTCACACACTTAGCTCTTTGTGTATGTAGTAGATGTTTAAAATGAATGTGTGTGGCAGTATATTGGACACTGTATGAACCAGCCTGCCTTGTGTTCGAACAAATTAAGTTTGATTTGCACAGGAAATCTGTGTCAGTGTCAATTTAATATGGACTTCATCACCCAGAAAGGCTGGACCACAACTGTAACTGTCTGCATGGGTGGGAGCCATAGGGCTGCCTACGTTTTTAATTGCAGTGAATGTATTCAGTGTACCAACATCAGGCTGTGTATTTTGATTAATTGAGCTCTGGCATGTCAGTATTGTGAGGTATAATACACACAGATACATACCTGAAAAGCAGTCTGGCTGTTGTAGTTCTTTATCTCTTTATTGGCCCCACGGAATAGGAGAACTCGTGCACAGCTATCCTGAATGACAACAGAGAGATTTATGTGTTTGGCTACTAGTATTATAGGTCACTGTATTTGATTTTTACCGAATCTAACAATCTACACACACAAACCAATGCACACATTCATTCTTAAAGAGAGACAAACAAGCACACATGCAGTCAGGCACCTACACAAGGTGATGTATAGGGCTCCTGTGGCTGCCATTGCAAAGCTTCTAATTGGCCTCTCTATTAGAGGTGGGTGGTATAAAAAGTATAAGTAATGTGCCATGAAATGGATTTATCTATACTGTTTGTATTGGAAAAGGATTTTAAATGTCACATCAGATAAAGAGCACTTGAGCTTTAAATCAACTCACAATGTGTTATCCAGTGCAGCTACTAATGGCAGTATTATGGGACAAAAAATAAAACAAAATACAACTTTATCTATATTTCTAAAACAAATGCAGTACTGCAAAAAAAAAAAGAAAAAAGAAAGGTGAAGACGTGGACATCCCATGCTGCTACGCAGGCAGGACTAAATGATTTTAAAACTGTTAGAAAAAGCCAAATTAATGCAATTTGGACACGGTTTAAAAAGTCAAATATCAAGTGGAGTATGATAATTTGTGTTATGCACTGTGACAGATGTTGCCAGAGGCAGTATTACAAACAACCTCTTTGATCACCTCTAAAAGAAACAGGCTCACAAGACTGTTTGAGAATGACTCTGACAGAGTGTAAAAAGAATAAGGATGTCTCTTGGGAAATCCTCATGGCTAAACATGAATTTCTGAAATTGAGAAAAAAGGCCAGGTTCATAAGGTGCTTCGTATTTACAATGTAGCTTGTGTCACTGACAACTAGTCACTATCTCATGATAAGAAAAGCCAGTGCTGTAAGACTATTATAACAATGGCAACTGTGAATTCACACAAAGGCATGATTCCCATCCAAAATACAGCACAAGACCTTAAGGCATTGGTGAAAACAATGTATTCAGTATGTAGTACCAAGATGCAAACTTTTCACCCAAATCACATCAACCCTTGAGCAAAAAACCCAGTTAAGTTTCTATGACTTGAGATGTCATTACACTGACTTCTCTACATGCATTTCCTCGAGCGTTAACTTCAAACCAAGTCTTCACTCTACAGTTTAATGATTTATGTTATAGGGACTTGCTTTTCAACCCCAAAAGCTAGGTGGATAAACGCACAGTAGACAGTATACACACACATGCACAACATTAGCTCTTCAGGAAAAATATGTTAACTCTCAACGTGTATATAAACAGAAACACTTGTATAATTTTAGCTCTTGATACTGTCTTTGAATAAAGTTGGATTGGATTGGAGTTGGACTTTGCAAGGATGTAACTTTCCAAGAGTTTTGTATTACATAAATGCTGATATACACTGTAACTCTCACAACTTCAGTTAGCCCTGCCATGGAAATTTTAGCTCATACTATTGCATCCTAGTTTCTATTGAGATACATATTTTACAGTACTTCCAGATTAGGTATGATCGTTTGTACCATGCCTGAGACACCTACAAACTTTCCCAGTGGCCAGCGTTCAGCGTTCACGTTAATAATGTGACGTATGCTCACAACACCATCCATGAGACACTTCTATACACTGTAAAAATGTGAGCTAACCAACTGATCGAGTTCCTACAGTGAACTTTACAGTAGAGTATTCGGTGATCTTGCTGCAGCTTTAGTTTTGGATGCACAGACAAGGATGGACATTCCAAATACTTCTGTCAAAACTGATTTTTGCATGGTTCAGTCTAACCAAATATCTAGTAAACATTCAATTTAATCCTGAGACCAGAATGATCCTTTACCCATGGCTATGTTTGAAAAAGTGACAGTTAAGTAATGTTGACTTAATCAGCAGAAGGCTACACTTTCTGATTTTGGGATAGCTTGCTTTTATACCTGATGTGTTCCACACCGAATACACCTGATTTGGACCAATGTCAACCCAAACAGACCATTGCAGGGATCATTGCACTGAGCCCAGATACGATATGAAAAATTCTCACAACGTGCTGGACTTTGGGTTTAAACGTACTCGAGTACGGCTGTGAATAACAAGTGTGGAAGTGTCCTTATTTAGAGTAAACACAATTAAAGAAGAATTAAATAAAAGTCACAGAGATGGACGGTCCTTACAAAACGACTCAAACATGCCCTGCAAAAACCCTGGGAATGAAAATGTGCAAGAGAGTGTAGAAAGACAATAGTTACAAAAGGCATTCAGCATATTAAAAGCCAGTTTGCAAAGCAATGGATTAACCAGAGCTAAAAAAAACCAAACAAAAACGTGTGTATAAAACATGGGCTGAAACTGGTTTAATACAAGGAACACATTTCATCCAGTATAAAACAGACATGGTGATTAGTTCACAACCACACGTTTCTCTTTCTCATGTGTAGGACAATTGCCATACATTGTTCTGTGTGTAAATGAGCACAGCCCCCCTGGCAAAAAAGCCAAACTGTGGATTGATAGACGGGGTTGTGTGTCCACGTGCTGACTGTCTGAGGGTCGATATGTAATTTAGCACAGAGGGCCGAATTAATAAGACTAGCCTTTCTTTACAATCAGCACAATGACTCTGGTGACTCCGGTCACCACTGAGTCACACATTCAGGGACACGCATGCACAGATTAATTGAGTATTGTTAGTAGTATAGTGTATTTATTGTTATTATAGTGTTGTTCAGTTAATGATAGTCCATGTGGTTTCAGCCAATGCACTGCAGCACCCTCTTCTGGATAACAATTTAATGGAAAAACCTCACTCTTGACCCCTACAGTGAGGTCATCTGGTGGCTCTGATATGGCATGGTTTGGGTTTGCTATGTCCTTGGCAACTGAACACCTATGAGAGATTTTGGGCCAAAATAGATTTTGGAAGGTGGTAGAGAGATAGTGCTCTCCACAACCATCATAATAACACCAAATGAAGGAAAATATCTTTTGGAAAAGTGGTGTTTCATCCCTCAAGTGATTGTTTCAGAGACTTGGAGAATCTATGTCAGGGTATGCTTAAAGTGTTCGGTTGGTGTGTGGTGGCTCAACACCTTACTAAGACGCTTTGGGTTGACTCATTCTGCCGTTAGCTGAGCTGCACAGTGACCAGGGTGTCAGCTGAAACACAAAATCCATGTAAACATAGATGGTGAGGACAGTGGGGTATTTATAAATGGAGCAGGTATTATGAATAATGTATGATTACTTTGCTAATAGCCAA